>OVBE01015681.1:876-11339 GCA_900406425.1 Iberis pinnata | reverse complement strand
TTTTAGCCTCGTCCATCCACAGTAGAAAGTAGAAAGTGTTAGTATCATTATGCTATAGTCAAATAGCCTCGTCTATACAAAATTATTATTTAAATACTTTTGTTATATTTGATGTACGTCGTCTAACTCTTTTGCTTGATTTGACCGCGTCCAGAAAATCTATTGCGAAGACCGGTTAAACACCTCACGTAGAGCGTGGGTTATGTCCTTGTATATATATTTTTACTTGACGATACAGTAAAATATATGAATTAAGAATAAAAATCTTACCTATTGTAGACAAATCAAGGATGCATGTACGTGTAAATTTTTATATAATAAGTTTCCTACTTTATGTACTTAATTTTTAAAAGAGATTATTTATCAAATCTTCTATTTAGATCACAAAAATAGGGAAAAAAAATTGAATGGAACATAACGGGGCCACGGAACTAATTAATTTGTTTATACATTCCTTGTTTTCAAGGTGCATGAAAACTAATAGAGAAAATGTCCAAGATCACAAAATTTTCAAATTTTTCAGCCACATATTTTAAGTAATTTTAGAGATAAAAATTAGAAAGATCTTATTAAATAAACACGTAAACGTGACACATAGCAAAATTATAATTCATAAAAAATGACATATATCATTGTTAATTGAGATTATAACATGTGTTAATTAGTATTTTAAATTAATAAAGATTTTTGTATTGTTAGTTTGTTACTATTGAAAGAAAATAGAATAACAAAAATAGAAAATATTGATTTTATAACTAAAATATAATGTATAAAATTAAAATAACGAAAATAGCCGAGAAACCGTCGTCATGGCTCTGGACCCTGATGTTGACTCTGGTATATGTATGGTTCGAGCTCCCGTGTAGGCAAAATGTCGACAAAAAAATAACAAAAATATACCATGTATAAAATATTAATAGTATAAAATTTTTAAAGTAATATATATATATATATATATATATATATATATATTATGTTATTTAAAAATAAAACCCGCAAATAACATATTATAATATTATATATGTGTTTGTGAAATATATAGATAATTATCTCTTGGATAATCTAATTTAATTATGGATATTTAAAATTATTAATTTTACAAAAATATAAAAATAACTAAACTCATAATTATACATCAATTAAAATATATAATTACATGGGTTATCATTTCAAAATCTAAATAATTTTTTTGCGTTATCACGCGGATCCTAATCTAACATATAATAATAAATAAACATAATATATCTAACAATAAACTTAGATAGCAAGTAGGATGTGATAAAATAGAAACATTTTAAATAAGTATTATATTTATTTATTGTACAAAAAGAAAGTTAGGAACTCACAAGAGGATGAAACCTAAACATCTATCTTTTTAATAAATCAGCATACTATAAAACTTAAATCACATAACTTGCTTTTTATCTTCGTAAAATTTGACTATTCCAAACTTTTCGTATCCAATTTTTGAAATTTGGGATTCATTTTTCTCCCAATTGTTGATCCTAATCAATTTTAGGTCTCTCGCTTGCTCTCTCTATCATTCTATCTATTTATGTGTTTATGTTGTGTTCAAGATTTATGGTTCTATTTAGGGGGTTTATCTCTCTTTCGGTCACATTGCCTATCCGAGAAGGATATATCAATTTCTTTTGTCGAATCCCACTGCCGTTTCTCCTACTAACAATATATTTTGTTTATGTTTCTCAAATTTTCTCTTCCCGCTTGATCAAATGAGACTCTCTTATTACATATATAGCTGCCAAGCGAGTCACTTTATTGGTTCAGTAACCTCAAATGCAAGGTGAAAACTACTTCGAAAAGTGTGGGTTTAGTTAAATAATGAGTAAGTAGTGTGTCACTACCGTAGTAGCGGTTCTTGTCGATCTTGGTACTAAGAAAAAAATTAAAAATCTCTTATAAGCCAAAAATTAACATATACAAAATTAAATTATATTACCTCAACATAGGCTTGATACTGACTGGAGCGGGAAAGTTCGTCCGAAGTATCCTAAGAAGCATGTTACTCCTCCATACGCCTCTCAATGTTCTCAACAACCTCCCTGGCTATGGGGTCTTGGATTAGTTCAGTCGACTTGTTTGTGTGAACAACACGAACAATTTCTATCATAGTAGGAAAAACTTCGGTCTTCAGTAACTATTTTCAGTATGATTTAGTTAACAAACAAGTATTAAACAATTAAAAAATATATAATTAATTAAGTAAAGAAATTTACTTACAAGTTCTTGCTCAATGTTCCCGATGCTCTTCTCACCAATGTTAGAAGTATATGGCTCAGAACGACCTTTAGTACTTTTCTGGTTACTGGAGTTTGTAAATGAGAGGGCTTTAGTATTCTCCTATTTTCAGTACTCTACAAAGCCACAAAACAAATCTTCTCGACACTTGTTGTGTCTAGTCCGTCCGTCAGCATTTGTTGCTTCCAAGAGTATACATGGTTTGTAGGGATGAAATTGTTATCCGGGATCCACTCCGAAAATTAGGATATATGTATCTGTCTAGATATTAAAATTTTAGGTCCGGATATTCGGATTCGAACTTATATTATATATATATATATATATATATATTTAAAATATATATTATGTTACTTTAATAAAATACTTAAATATTTTAATTTGTAATATTTTAAAATATATATAATTTGATTTCTGTTATAAAATAAATTTAAATATAATTTTATAAATATTATATATATATTTAGAAACTGTTTTTGATAAATTTCAGTTTTTAAATAAAAATTTTAGTTTTTTTCAAAAAAGTTTTAGTTTATAAAAGTTCTAGTTTTTTTTACGTTGGCTTCAGATCTGGATCAGGATCCGGATCCGAATATCAACGGATATCTCGGATCCGGATATCATTTTCACGGGGATCCGGATCTAGATATCCGAATCCGCTCCACCCCTATGGTTTGTGTATACTTTAGTCGCATATGTATGAAATTTGATGCGAACTATCGCAGTAATGTATGGGTCCCAGTTGAACTATTCTTAAAAAAAATTAATTTGTTGCTTAGATTATTATTTTAAATTTTTAAACCATATATATATATATATATGACGTACCGAAAAATGTCGAAACCAAGTCTCCTTCTCATATGCAAAAAAGAATTTGTACTTGCCATAAGATTTGGTAAGCAACATATGCATCAGTCCTTGATTGCTTTGCTTATCCCGTTTATGGAGAATGTTAACAACGTTGTCCAATTAATGTTCTCCGACTCGGATGAAGCTAAATGAGAGACTTTCGTCCTCCTAATGTAATGATTTCCTCGACAGTTAGAATCTGATAAACAACAACCATTGGAGCAGAGTCTTGATGAGTAAGCAATGGTCCAAAGATGTCGTGGGTCAAAGCGGTCAAGCGGATACCGATACCAATGACGAACTAGCCCGGTGATACAAAAGAGCTTCGGTCGGATTATATATGCGATCACCGTAATCATTTTAATATTTTAAGATATAATTTATTAGTATATATAGGATAAAATTTTACAAATCGTTTTTTCATAATTGCCAAAAATTCCGAAATTGGTTAGATATTGGTCAAAAATATTTGACTAATTTTTTTATCAAATCTTTTATTTGTAATTTTGACTTTCTTTGTGTTAAAAGTTTTATAAATTTTTGTTATATATATTTTTATAACCAACAAATGTAGTTAAAAATACAATCGCGATCGAGCCACTTGTAATGTTTTTCTTTTGCTGTAACTTGTAAGAGACAATTGGCCTTTCAGATCCATTGAGTCGGTGTTTATCTACTAATTCAATGCAAGTATATTTCTATATGCCGTATGCGTGGCTAGTTGAATTTTATAAAATAGAGGTTTATTTGTATATAATATCAAAGAACAAGTTGATTGAATATTTGGAAACGACATATTGTGTCAAAAACAATGATTATTAAATCAATTCTTGACCATATGTACACATCTAGAACTTATCCATATCCGAGTCAAGCCGCTCACACCTTTATTTCATTAGATAATTGAAACCGCATGTTTTGTTTTATTTTATTTTTTGAGGTGAATATATTTTTTGTATGTTGGTCTCCTCAATACCTTTATATACAAATATTTTTTATATAAACATACGAGAAAACGGCTCTTCGTCCAGTTTATTGATTTCTAAAAGCAATCCAGAAAACTTATAACCGCTTAACCAATCATTATATTAAGTGGGTGAATGCCAAAAAAATCATACATACAACTTGCAAACATATAAAAAGATTCTAGCAAAAATACATGCATGCTTGACAAATGTGATAAATTGTTCTAATAGTTAAAGGTTTAAATTACCGAAAACAAAATTTTAAAAGATCACATATTCGAGTCATATTAAAAAAAACATATTCGCTAAAAAAGAAAGAGGAATTCGATAGCATACCACAATAAAAATTTCATATTTCAAAAATATTACGTACTCCTAATTCTTTCAAAAATATCATTAAAATAAAATTTTTCAAAAATTGAATTTTAAAAGTTTAGAATTTTGGATTTGAGTTCACTAAATAGAGTTTAGAGTTTAATTTTGAAGGGGATGAAGTTTGATTTGGGGGGGGGTTAAGGTTTAAATTTGAAATCTTAAAAGATTTTCAAAATTTGTGATTGAAACAAAAATATTTTGTAGTATTTTTGGAATAATTTGAAAGTGTGTGGTAATTTTGGAACATACCTAGTTTTTTTGGTATTTTTTATAATCCAAAATAAAAAAGTAATAATGTGAGCTTTGGAAAAAATGTAGGGATTCAATCCATAATTTTCAATCGAGTCGAAGCTGAGATTTTGAGACTCCAAACAAAACCAAATTATTATTATTTGATTTTTTATTTTTTGGAAATTTATTATTTGATTTTATCGTATAAATATATATATATATATAATTAATATGGAATAAAAATAATATAGAAAAACTCACCAAATTTTTTATTATATGTTAACATTTTTTAATATATTTACATAAATTATTGAAATTTTGTTTTTGAGATTTCATAAATCGGAGATCCTATAACTTTGAGAGCCCCATTAAAATGTTTTATATGTATGTGCTTATATCCGGTTCTGATTTCCAAGTTAACAAAAAAAAAATGCATGTATAGATATGAATGGCTGAAAACTAATTAGCTTTTTTTTTCCTTCTCTCGCAATATTTGTACCTCGCAAAGTGAAATGGGTTGGAACCACCACGACACTAACAGCTCCTGCCGATTACAAAGTTTGATCGTACTTATAATGAATAGTTGATACTTTATGATCTTTAAATTGATAATGACACCAGTCACGCCATCATGCATTTAATCTTATTTTTGACTAAAAGGTGTGTTTTATAAATAACAGAAATAAAGTAAAAAACGCTATTTATTTCTAATAATACAGATATTTTCTTGTCATATTCATACACATTTATCTCATTTCTTACGTCCTCTAGTTTTCATCCCAAAAAAGTAATTGCGCTAGGATCAAATCGAACTTGTCGCTGCGTACAACGACGTTAAAGCTACAACGAGTACCTTTGATGCATGTTCTAATGATAGGTTTTGTATATACACAAAAACTTCTAAAAGTTAATTTTTGATACAGTAATTCGGAACTTCTAGTTCTGATAGTAAAAAACTCATAATTGTGACTTCTGCCATCTATGTTCGAATCCCGGCTACCATCATGAAATGAATTTCGGCGGTCTATTTAGATATCTTTGGCGATTGGAGACGATTTGGATCTAGTCGAAATTCTTCGGAGCTCTGGATATCAGAGTCATAAAAAAAATATTTGATACAATAATAAACATGGTACATTAATAGATTTTGTTGAAAAATTTAATAAAATAAAAACCTTATGTTAATATATGATTTTAATAATATCGTAAAAGTATATATATATATATATATATATTAAAATATAACTTCATGCTTTTTTAAATTAAAGTTAAAATATTGTTGAAATTTATTTATAGTTTTTTTTTTTTGGGAAAACGGTGATGGTCCTGTATCGCCGTTTCATTAGTGTCGTAGGGCCACCAAAAGACTTGTTCTGGTGGATGCCGTAGTCAATGACGGCAGCGAGATAGTTTTCTATTTATCTCTTGAGTTCTAGGGTTTACGATTGGTTTATGTCTCTTTTTGGATCTAGAAACCCATGTCAGAGATTTGAGTTTTGGAGATGTAGTTAGTTTGGGTATGGGAATATGTTGATTTTCTGTAAATGGGGTATATATGTACTACTATAATTTTAATTTGAAAAGAATTTACAAAAAAAAAAGAAAGAAGAATGCTCTGTTTTATTTTATTTTTGTGTTATGTTTTAGTCTGAAAGACTGAAACTAATAATTGTGAAGAATTCTAGACGCAATGGAAATCTTATTTTGTAACTACTTCAAAATGCAGTTAATGTCATCTTCAAATTGTCCATCGATATTAAAGATAGCAGCCACATTTTCTTCCAATATATTATGCTATCAAGATTTACTTTATTTATCACAGTAGTTACCACTATTATTAATCATAATTTTAAGTTTGTGATTGTATCTTTTACAGAATTTGTTAACATACCATTAGTTGAAAGAATATATAGTATAATTATGGAATTTTAAAATATCAGATCTATAAATTAATATTTATTAACTAGTCGGAAATAACATTCCTATAAATTATAATTTTTAGTTTCTCATTATTTCAGATTTGCATAATTATTTCAAATTTAAAATAATTTTATTATATATATAAATATATATAATTTTACTTATAGTATTATTTCCTAACGTTAAACTAAGGTTTTAAATGATGGTTTTTGATGTAGTTTTTGGTTTTTGATTTTCAAAATCTATATTTTTTGCCAATCAAGATTTTGGTTAATTGGATTTTCTAAAAACTAGAGAAACTAATTTTTTGAATAACTATTTTCTAATACACAAAAACTAAAATCTATGTTTTTGTAATTTTCTTTTGATGTGTAGAGAGTTTTTCATATTGTTTTTTTAAAAAATATTACAAAATTATTACTTTTAAACAAAAAATAAACAAATTGATTTAATAACAATTATTTTATATTATTGTTGGCATTCAAATTTTAATACTAAAAATAATTCACAATAATAAAGAATAATCAAAGTATATATTAATAAAACTGAAATTTTCCAAAATATTATTTTTTGGTAGGAACATTTATTTTGTAAAATTGCAACAAAATTATTGTTCTATTTTAATTACTCAAAAAATTGAAATGTGACATTATAATTTCATAACATATCATATTTTTATTGTTACATGCTAGAAAAAAAATAAAAAATAAAAATTATTTCATAATATATATATATATATATATATATATTAACAAAATATAAAAACTAAAACAAGTTACCATTCAAGTTTTGTAAAAACTAAAATCTAAAACAAAATCCAAAAACCAAAATCTAGAATCTAAAAACTACTAAACATTCATGGCCTAAATTGTTCCAACAAAGAGATGGGGATGAAGTTTTTAGTTAAGGTTGCGGCCGTAAGACCATCTCCGTTTAGGAGGTGCTTAACAAAAAAAATATATATATACAAAAGTAAATAAAGGGAGAAGGATCGATGCTTAGTATAATATTTTTAGAATGAGGTGTTTGATGCCACATGTTGGCACTAGGTTGGATAATTTTTTTTCTTTTTTACAAATCAAGTGTTGTTGTTATTTTTTCTTAGATTTTTCCAAACTGAACCGAATATTTCACGAATCGAACCGAGTTATATAGAGAAACCTAATCGGCACAAAAAAAATTTCAATTTTGATTCTCGGTTCGATTCGGTTCGATAACCGATCGGTTTATTATTATTTTTGTGTGAAAAAACCAGAAAAAACGATAATAACCAATAACCGAAAAATAACTGAAAATTAACCAAATGAATCGAACTTCAAAACCAAAAACCGAACTTAAAAAACCAAAAACCGATCTTTCGAGTATTCGGTTTAGTTTCGGTTCTTCGGATTCTAAATTCTAATACCCAATTCTAATATTCAGTTTGATTCCTGATCGGTTCCGGTTCGGTTGTGGTTCTTCATATCCTAAATTCTAATGCCCAGTTGATACTTTTATATTTTTCTTGTATGAAATGCATTTCATGTGTATTTCATCTTTAATTATTATTTGTCATATGTATAATATAATGTTTAAGAAAATTAAAAAATTAAAGAATATAAAATAGTTTAATCTAAATGTAAAATATAATTTAAAATATAATATATGAATTGAAATATAATTTGTGAAATAAAATGTAAAAAAAAGCATCAAGAGTATCTTACCATTGGAAGCCAAAATTTTTTTTAATCTATCCTAAAGTTTTTTATCCATTAAATTAATTAAAAAATGCTTAAATACTCTCCATTGATGCTTAAACATAGGAGATGCTCTAAGTAAGACAAAAGCTAAAATGAAATTAGACGTTATAATTTGTTGTGTTTTACAATATGTGGTAAAAAATATGCATGAACATTTGTATCAAAAATTAATTAGTTACTTTTTGTGTTAATGTTGCAGGATTGCTTAAGTTTTATAAAAAGATATTTGTGTTAGTATTCTTATCGAAACACTTTAATAACTACAAACATTAGAAGTATAGTATTTAATAATAGATTATTTCCACAAAATATATAAAAAATAAATTTATGATTCAATAATAGTACACTCTCACCTTTGTTCTATAAAATGTTATTTTCCCAAAAACAATGCAAACAAAATTTGAGTTTAAGATTGTAGAATTGAAATTTTTGTCTTTACTAATTAAGATTTATGATCTCCTATATATTAAAAGAGAAGATTTTTTTTTTAAACCTTAAATTTGTAATAAATTACATGGTATGCCATTAGTAATTTAAATATAAACATATTATCTATATTAAAAAAACTTTTACCAACATTTTTTCTCCTTATATTTAGAAAATTCGTTTTTAATTTTACTTTAGTTTAAAAAGTTTATTTTAAGATTAATTTCTGATAAAATATATTTTCAAAGACTATAAATATAATATATGCTATATAATTATATATTTTCAACACAATCATCACATTTTTACTTTGTATTTATATAAACATAGTCATTCTATAATCATTATTAAAAAAATTAATAATAATATATAAAATTTAAGTCATATATTTTATTATATAACATATTTTCGCGCATAGCGCGAGATATCATCTAGTTTAATTTTAAATGAGATTTTCACAAACATTTGAAAATTCTTATGTGACAAAAAAACATTTAAGAATTCAAGATTTAAATTAAATTTTCACAGCTATTTTATTGTTGTAATATATTTTGAACAAAAACATTGTTGTTGAATTATTTTTTGAATTACCAAAAAATTCAGGCCTAGACCCTAATTTCTTTGGATCTGGAGTCATCTTTTAATTTTTTTTTGTTGGCAATACTAATTCTTTCACCGAAAATTAAACCAAAAAATAATATCATCAATAACTACGTTTAAACCAATTACGTCAATTTAATGTAATATTTTTAAATAAAAATATTTTGTGTTATTTTTAAATATTTGTAAATATATGACACGTTTAGAACCAAAATCCACAGTAATAATTTTCTTAAGGATTCTCTTTAAGAGCATCTCCAATAGTGTATCTTAATTTTGGTATCTTAACTCAATTATTATTTATTTTATATTTAATTTTGTGGTTAAGATACTTAAAAATCTAAGAAACAAAATATTCCTCCATTGATGTATCTTAAACTTTGGTTCTTAAAATTTTTAAAATCATCACAACATGTTCATTAAACTTACAAATTCTTCTTCTTCTTCTTCTTAATTCTTTTGAATGCTTCTTCTACATTCTTCTTCTTCTGCATTCTTCTTCTTCAAACTATCAATGATTCCGAAGCAGTAAATTCATAAACGAAAACCATCCTCGCCAATTTCCAGAGTTCAAGTTCCAAGCAAACATCACTAGAACACACACGTATAACTGAAACTTTAACTTAAAGAACACAAATATATTGAAACACATAAACATTGAGACACAACAACCAATCACAAGCTAACCAGCAATCAATCCTACTCTAACCAGCAAGTGATTATCTTTGTCTCAAGCAAGCACAACTACAAAATTGTTTAAAAAGATGACCTGAGTTTTCGGATGATGTTATTGCAATCAAACACTCTCTGTTTTGTAATCAAAGCCCTTGGTTCAGCGATGTTATTAAACATGAACACATTCTGCTATATTTGTGGATATGTGGCTTGGCTTAAATCTGAAACATCATTTCTTTTTATGAGCTGGAAACAAAAACACACAGATAAGAGATCTATGATCTAAAATTTTTTGCAAAGACACAATCATATCCGAAGAGGAAAAAGCCATAGGATACTTATATATTTATTTGTTTACCTCTGAAGCTACGGAGAGCTGACCTTTACGACCACTTTTGTCTCCTTTCATTTTGATCTGCAAATT
>OVBE01015680.1:0-11118 GCA_900406425.1 Iberis pinnata | reverse complement strand
TGATCAATGACTTCTTAAGATGCTCTATGATAACAGTTAACTGCTAATCCTTGGTCTAAGACTCTCATTTATAGACTAATCCACTATCGTGGTACTAATCCTTTTCCTAAACATGCGACTAATACAATCTCTTGACTAATCCACAAGATTAAGAAACATTATGATCTAATCTATACTCCACGACTAAACTAACTAACACAATCTCTTGGCTAGGCCTCATTTAGCATACAACGATTGATTTAGGAATTCTATCGAACACCTTTTGGGCGATAATTTTCCTATGATCTAGATTCACTTGATCAGGTTAAACCTAGCATTAAGAACATCTATTGTATGAAGATTTAAGGATTGTACAACCTAAACATCTAGATTCGTCATCAAATCACCCTAATCTACCTAGCCCATTTGCTTAATGAAACTACTCACAACCCATGAAGAAAACACAGATTCTCATGTTAGAATTATGTTTTCCCATGGTAGAAATCGAATAACAAGAATTAAAATAAGAAATTGAATACTGAAAATCAAATAGATTAGAAAGTAGACAAAGGTTTTTACAGAGAAGTTCTAAGATAAAAGCTAGAATATATCTTAGGTTTTTCTTCAAGTGTTTCAAAACAAGATTTTTTTTTCTTTTAGTAACCGATATCGGCCGGTACAACCGGTACAGCTGGCCGATATTGGTATCGGTCCTCTTCTGCCAACACTTCTTGGTCGGTACACCTGTATCAGGCCAGGTGTATCAGTCCTCTTCTGTCGGTATTTCTTGTGCGTAATTGGTACCGGTACAACTCTACCGATACACCCCAACCGGTACGGGTGTATCGGTTGGAATGTACCGGTTTTAGCACTCCGTGACAGGTACCGGCCAGTTTGACCGATACATGTGGCCGATATGATGTCCGGTAATAGTTCCTTCAGCTTCATTTGACTTCTTTTCTCTTGGTTTTAACTCGGTTAAGCTCCATCTTCCTTAGGTACCTGAAATATGCAAAACAATGCAAAATGCAACCTAAACTATTCTAAATGCAAATGAAACTAACCAAAACAAGAACTAAATTGATGCCTAAAGTGGATAAAAACGCAATACATCATTGGTCTGTATATAAATGGCGCATGCTTTTGGCATTTTTTCGCATTTTAAAGCGTATTGTTCGCAGTACGTGATCATGGTTGGACAGTAGTATCCATATCGCTCTATTTTGAATGCCAGCACCTTGCCGCCTGAATGATTTCTGCATGCTCCATCATACACCTCCCTTATTATCTTCTTTGTCTCGTGGCCGGATATGCACTTTAGTAGCGGGCCGCGTACACTCCATTTGTAGAGGTTGCCGTCTAATTGGGTGTACCTAGCACTTTTGGCCTTAATTTTTATGGCATCCCATTTCTTTGGTGGCATGATCCTGCCTGTTATGTAAGCTAGTATCTCGACTCGCCAGTCTATTTCCACTTTGACCTCATCCGTTTCCATTGGNGTACCTAGCACTTTTGGCCTTAATTTTTATGGCATCCCATTTCTTTGGTGGCATGATCATGTCTGTTATGTAAGCTAGTATCTCGACTCGCCAGTCTATTTCCACTTCGACCTCATCTGTTTCCATTGAAATCGCATTCTCTTCGACGTCCTCGGGATCTGGGTTGGCATTGTATTCCTCCATTGAAACCTAGATGATGCAGGTAGCTTTCGCGATGGAGATGCTTGGCCTATTGATGGTCTCAACAGGTATGACCCTAGTCATATGTGGATCTGTAGATGAGGCCAATGCGGCTAGGGCGTCGGCAGGTATGTTTTCGCCTCTAGGGATTTTGACTAGGTCGAAGTCTGCAAATTCATTGCACAAGGTTTTTACCATGCCCCGATATGCTTCCATTCTATCGTCTCTCATCTCGTATTACCCACTAAATTGGTTTGTTACTAGCTGGGAGTCGCAGTAGGCTGTTACTCGCTTAGCTACGATTGACATTGCCAGTCGCAACCTGAAAATTATCACTTTGTATTCGGCTTTGTTGTTTGATGCCGCAAAATCCTATCAAAACGATTGCTTNCTAGCTGGGAGTCGCAGTAGGCTGTTACTCGCTTAGCTACGATTGACATTGCCAGTCGTAACCTGAAAATTATCACTTTGTATTCGGCTTTGTTGTTTGATGCCGCAAAATCCTATCGAAACGATTGCTCGACCATCTCCCCGGTTGGGGAGACCAAGCGTACTCCTACTCCGGAACCGTGTTTTGAGTTGGCCCATCTACGTATAGTGACCATTTTGCTTCATCTGGTTGTACTGCTGGGTTCATCTCAGGTGGTAGTTCTATTAGGAAGTCCGCCGAAACTTGAGATTTTGTGCAGGTTCTGCTCCTGAATTCTATCTCATGCTCGCTGAGCTCGACAACCCATTTGGAGAGTCTCTCTGACTGGTTCGGACTGTGTAGGATTGTTCGCAAAGGTTGGTTAGAATACACAACGATTGAGTGTGAATGGAAATAAGATTGCAATTTCTTTGCTGAATGCACCACAACTAGGGCCAATTTCTCTATTGTCGGGTATGTGTTCTCGGCATCGTCTAGGATTTTGTTGAGGTAGAAAATTGGCCTTTGGTCGCCTAGCTCCTCGCGTACAAGAACTGAGCTGATTGCGTGGGATGACACTGCTATGTAAAGATATAATGTCTCCCCCTCCTGGGGTTTTGAGAGGACTAGTGGTGTCATGAGGTAGGTTTTTAATTCTTTGAATGTNCGTGGGATGACACTGCTATGTAAAGATATAATGTCTCCCCCTCCTGGGGTTTTGAGAGAACTGGTGGTGTCATGAGGTAGGTTTTTAATTCTTTGAATGCTGATTCACATTTCTCGTCCCAGATGAATTTCTTGTTCCCCTTCAGGAGGTTGTAGAATGGAAGGCACTTGTCAGTGGATTTGGATATGAACGTAGTCAGGGTGGCTATGGGCCCGGTCAATCTCTGTACTTCTCTAGTGTTTTTGGGTGATGGCATTCTCAATAGCGCGTTGATTTGTTTCGAAATGGCTTCAATCCCCCTTCTTGTCACCAGGTAGCCGAGGAATTCCCCTGAGGTTACTGCGAACGTGCACTTGGCTGGGTTCAGTTTCATCCCATAGGTATTTAGCATTTGAAAATAGGTGCGCAGGTCATNCGAGGAATTCCCCTGAGGTTACTGCGAACGTGCACTTGGCTGGGTTCAGCTTCATCCTGTAGGTATTTAGCATTTGAAAATAGGTGCGCAGGTCGCNGGTCATCCGCGTGAGTGTCCTCATCGGATGATTTGACAAGCATGTCGTCTATGTAGACTTCCATCGTTTTCCCCAGCTTTTCCGAGAACATTTTGTTGACCAAGCATTGGTAGGTTGTGTTGAGTTGTGGTATTAATGGGCCAAAAATTATGAAGAAAAGTCCAGAGAAGCGAAAAGAATGAAAACGGACCGAAGAAAATGAAGAGGAGCTAACTGAGCCAGGCCTAGGCCAAGTCGGGTCTTTATCGGGTCCATATCGGCAACCATGCACAAAGATATCGAGCCAAGAACATAATTGAGCATGACTGTGCAATAGCGTATGAGACAAGCCAGGAACGTGGAACACAAGTAACGCAGACTATGAGCGTTATCACAAGACTGAGCCAAGACGACCATGCGGGAATCAGAACCTATCGGGCCAGAGACTCGCATGTATCAGCGTTCATGGATCGCTAAGCCACTAAGCCAAGATCCGAGAAGACCAAGACGTAATGCCATGCGCATTATCGGATTAGTCAGGCCTAAGAAGACCATGCGGAAAACTAGGCCATGACTCGGATATGCGCATGGTCACAGCTCGAGTATGCACATGGTCGGATAAGCCGATGCGCATGATTTATCGAGAAAGTTCACTTTATGGGAATCTCGGCGAAAATCAGCGGTCTATCATCCAAACCAACTTTATACGGGCCAAATGATGTCAAGAAGGATCTAGAATGAAGAAAAGAGCCGTTGGAAGAAGTTTGGCCGAGGTTCATACTTTTGTCCAGGTTCATGCGAATCTGGTCCCGAAATCAGTCTGTACACGTGCTTTCTCTCGGACTAACTTTTTACCATTTTACATTTTACCTTGTAACCTTAAACTTACCATTTTAGGTATGTTTAAGGATTCTATAAATACTTGTAAGCACCGCTTTCAATCATTAATAAGAAAAATATCTTATCCTTATTCTCTCTTACACTCGAATACTCTCTATCTTGTTCTTGAGCTTAATCCACCATGGATTGAGCTCATTATTCTCTCAAATCTTCATGGTATCAGATCATTAAGCTCCGACTACCTATATTCTTCCGCTAAACTCTGTTTTTCTTACGTTTACTTACTCTCTCGGTTTCATTCGAAAAGTTTGAAATTTTCTCTCGGTCATTTTCTCAAAAAGGTCAAATCTTTTCTCATAAAGGCTGAATCTTTCCCTTAAATCTTAAGTCTTTCATTGTGAAATCATGGAAAACCAGAAGATCCTCGGAGTTCCAGTCATTTTGAAGGGCATCAACTACTTACTTTGGGCTAGAACCCTAAAGATCTTTCTCGGAGGAAAATGACTCATCAATCATTTGTCAAGAACGAGTCCTACCACCAAGAAAAAGAAGCCTAAAGAACCTAAGAAGAAGGCAGGTGAAGAAGAGGCTGAAGAAGCCGAAGCTGATGAAGCTACGGAAAAAGAGGAAGATGATTCTGTCGAGGAAGACATTTGTTTCGAAGAAGACCAAATGGTCCTAGGTATTATACAAACCTCTCTTGATCCAGCTATGCTTGAGGCTTATGCCTATTTTGAGACTGCTAAGGATCTTTGGGACACACTCCATAAAGTCTTTGGAAACGTATCCAACCTAAGCCGGGTGTATGAGGTAAAGAAATCTATAAGTGACCTCAAGCAAGAGGACATGGACTTTAACTCTTACTTTGGAAAGTTCTGGGCACTTTGGGCTGAGTTGGATATGCTCCAACCCTTCTCTCTTGATGCATCAACACTAAGTGAGAGAATAGAACATGACAAGGTCTTTGGTTTGCTCCTTAACCTCAATGGGAGGTACAAAGATCTAGTGAAACACATTCTTCGGGCAGAAAAACTTGGATCTCTCGAAGATGTTTGTTCCCAAATTCAAAGGGAACAAGGTAACCATGGGCTATTTAATGGGAAGAAGGAACTAGTTATGGCTAATGTGGCTAGTAAAGAAGGAGCAATGGCAAACCAAGGATTCTACAAGGATGAAAAGAAGGCGAACCTAGTTTGTGAACATCGTAAGAAGAAATGTCACACCAAGGAGAAGTGATGGTTCCTTCATCCACACTTAAGACCCACCAAGGATGGAAAACAGAAATTTGGCAACTCAAAGGCTAATGTGGCACAAGAGAAAGCTAATGACGATGGGGAAGGTTCAAGCGAAGCCTAAGAGGATGGACCAAACACTTAAGCCCTTGTTTCATACAAAGTTTCATCAGCAAGAAAGGAGGATGAATACGTGAGTAAGAAGGACTTTGATGCCTTGATCAAGGCACTCAAAGATGCCTCCGAATCCGGTAACATGTTGGGTAATATCATGGGTAACTCTTTTAAAGCTCAATATAAAGATGATTGCCTTATACTAGACTCGGGTGATTCTCACCACATGATTAGTAATGTGGACTTAATTGAGAACCTAGAATCGGCTTTAGGTAATGTGATCATAGCTAATGGAGATAGGATCCCTATAAAAGGAATTGGCAATCTTAAGTTGTTTGACAAGAACTCTAGGGCCTTCTTCATGCCATCTTTTACATCTAATCTTATATCTATTAAAAGAGTTACAAATTACTTACATTGCAAGATATTTGGGCCTAATAAAGTTTGGTTTCAAGATATTAAGATTAATGCTATTCTTGGTACGGGAGGAGCTAAGGAAGATCTCTATGTGCTTGAAGACTGCAAGAATTCTCCCTCTTTATCTTTATCTACTGTTTTCTCTTCATGTGTTGATCCTTCCAATAACATGTTCTGGCATGCTAGACAGGACATCCACATTTAAGAGCTTTAAAATTTATGATGCCGAATATTACTTTTGATAATGACAATTGTGAAGCTTGTATTTTGGGCNTACGGGAGGAGCTAAGGAAGATCTCTATGTGCTTGAAGACTGCAAGAATTCTCCCTCTCTATCTTTATCTACTGTTTTCTCTTCATGTGTTGATCCTTCCAATAACATGTTCTAGCATGCTAGACAGGACATTCACATTTAAGAGCTTTAAAATTTATGATGCCGAATATTACTTTTGCTAATGACAATTGTGAAGCTTGTATTTTGGGAAAACATTGCAAATCAGTTTTTCCTAAATCTAATGCTATTTATGAAAACTGTTTTGATCTTATTCACTCGGATGTTTGGACCTCTCCATGCATATCTAGAGAAAATCATAAATACTTTGTTACATTCATTGATGAAAAGTCCAAATACACATGGCTCACCCTTCTTCATTCAAAGGATAGGGTCTTTGAAGTCTTTATGAATTTTTAATCCTACATTACTAACCATTTCAACGCTAAAATTAAAATTTTTAGGTTGGACAATGGTGGAGAATACACTAGAAATACGTTTAAGGAACATCTTAACAAGCATGACATCATCAATCAAACGAGTTGCCCATATACTCCACAACAAAACGGAGTGGCCGAGAGGAAAAATAGACATCTTATGGAGATAGCTCGGCCCATGATGTTCCATGCCAAAGTTCCAAAACGGTTTTGGGGAGATGCGGTTGTATTAGCTTCTACCTAATCAACCGAACTCCCACTCAAATTCTAAAAGAACTCTCTCCTTTTCAAGTACTTAATAAAATAAAACCCTCTTTAAATCATCTAAAAGTGTTTGGGTGTGTGTGTTTTGTGCTTGTACCAGGAGACCTATGAACAAAGTTTGATGCCAAGAGTACAAGAGCCATGTTCATAGGATATTCATCAAACCAAAAAAGGATATAAATGTTATGTCCCCGAGACTAAGAGAGTCTTAGTATCAAGATATGTCAAGTTTCTTGAGTCCCAATCCTTCTTTGAAGAAAAGAATTAGGATCATTTAAAGGACTTATCCATCTCATGTTCGGAAAAGGCTGAGAATCTAAGGTGTATCTTAGAAAACCTTGGAGTTCCTACCAATACCCCTGCCTCTGGTCAAGAACAGGACACTCCCTCCCCTATCCACCTTGGTCATGAAGGGGGGAATGAGAGTGAATCCTTTGTTGATATATTGGACACTGGACCTCAAACTCAAGAAGCTCCGGATTCACCATTTCATGATCAAGGGGGAGCAATAGAGGATCAAGAAGAAGAAGTGGTTGACGAACAACAACCAGAGCCACCAGTCTTAAGAAGAAGCACAAGAATAAAGNGGGAGCAATAGAGGATCAAGAAGAAGAAGTGATTGAAGAACAACAACCAGAGCCACCAGTCTTAAGAAGAAGCAATGAAGTCGTAGCTCATCCATTTCAAAAGGCTTGCTCTATAGTAAATTTTTCACAAGAACACCAAGTCTTTACTAGTAAGATGGATCAAGCTCAAGTCCCAAGGTCATACAATGAAGCCATTGAGACAAAAGAATGAAAAGTGGCCATTGATAATGAACCTAATGCTATGGAGCACAATAACACTTGGAGAGAAGTTGAACTTCCAAAAGGGAAGAAGGCAGTGACATCCAAGTGGGTATTCACCATCAAGTATAAAGCCAATGGAGACATTGAAAGACACAAGGCAAGACTAGTGGCTAGAGGCTTCACCCAAACCTATGGGGAAGACTATCTATACACATTTTCTCCGGTTGCCAAACTTCACACAGTTAGAGTCATCTTAGCAATAGCTACAAACTTAAATTGGAATCTATGGCAAATGGACGTGAGAAATGTCTTTCTTCAAGGAGACTTGCAAGAAGAAGTCTACATGAGGCCACCACCAGGCCTTGAAGCTAGAACTGGCCAAGGAAAGGTTCTTACGCTTAACAAGGCCATATATGGTCTTAAACAGTCACCAAGAGCATGGTACCATAAGTTGGGTTCAACCCTCTAAACAAGAGGCTTTACTAAGTATGAGGGAGACCATACTCTATTCATCCAATCTAGCAAAAAANTCACACAGTTAGAGTCATCTTAGCAATAGCTACAAACTTAAATTGGAATCTATGGCAAGCAAATGGACGTGAGAAATGCCTTTCTTCAAGGAGACTTGCAAGAAGAAGTCTACATGAGGCCACCACCAGGCCTTGAAGCTATAACTGGCCAAGGAAAGGTTCTTAGGCTCAACAAGGCCATATATGGTCTTAAACAGTCACCAAGAGCATGGTACCACAAGTTGGGTTCAACCCTCTAAACAAGAGGCTCTACTAAGTATGAGGGAGACCATACTCTATTCATCCAATCTAGCAAAAGAGGTAAAGTTCTCATCCTCATATATGTTGATGATATAATCATCACTAGGGATGACAAGGTAGGTATTCAACTTACAAAAGATCNCAAAAGATGACCTTAAATCTGTTTTTGATATTAAGGATTTAGGAGAACTAAAGTATTTTCTTGGTATTGAAATATGTAGATCCGAGAAGGGTCTCTTCTTATCCCAAAGAAAATACACCCTTGATCTCTTAAGTGAAACAGGAAAGCTTGGAGCAAAGCTTTTCAAAACTCCCCTTGATGATGGCTACAAAGTCATGAGAGAGGGGGAGATTGAAAGCGACCATTTGGAGACATTTACCACTACAGAAGGATGGTTGGTAAGTTGATTTATCTTACTATCACTCGACCTGACATTTTCTTTGATGTGAATTAGGTAAGCCAACACATGCCAAATCCCAAGAAGAATCATTGGAATATGATTGATCGAGTTCTAAGGTATCTCAAAGGAACTTATTGCCAAGGTGTGTGGATGGGGCATAACAACAACACGGAGATTGTGGGATATTTTGATGTGGATTGGGCCGGTGATAGGAATGACAGGAAGTCCACCACAGGATATTGCACATTCATTGGTGGTAACCTTGTTACTTGGAGAAGCAAGAACCAAAAGATTGTTTCTTGTTCTAGTGCCGAAGTCAAATACCGGGCCATGCGGAAGCTAACTAATGAGCTAGTGTGGCTTAAAGGATTGCTTAAGGATCTAGGCATCAAGTCATCAAGACCTATTACAATGCATTTTGATAACCAAGCGGCTATACACGTAGCATCCAACAATGTCTTCCATGAGAGGACCAAACATATCGAAGTGGATTGCCACAAAGTGAGACAAGATGTGGAGCAGGGCATCATTCTCCCATGCTACACAAGAAAAGCGGATCAATTGGCCGACATCTTCACTAAGGAAACCATCATAAGTATTTTTGAGTCCATACATACAAGACTTAGACTCACAAGCATCATTCAAGAATAAGCTCCCTTAACCGTGGACGTTTTGTACTCTTTTTACTTTGGAGAGTTTTGTCTCATTGGGTTTTCTCTCTAGAGGTTTTAATGAGGCAAGGTCTTCATGGGTTTCAAGTCAAGCCATTCATCACAGCTAGACTTGAGGGGGAGTGTTGAATTTTGGTATTAATAGGCCAAAAATTATGAAGAAAAGTCAAGAGAAGCAAAAAGAATGAAAACGGACCGAAGAAAATGAAGAGGAGCCGACTGAGCCAGGCCTAGGACAAGTCGGGTCTTTATCGGATCCATATTGTCAAACGGATCGTTCGATTTTATATAGATTCAAAGGGTTATTAGGGATTATTTCCCGTTAAAATGGTTTAACCATTTGCGTCGCTTTATTTCCGGTTTGGAAGTTGTTCTCGTCCGTTATGAAGATTGATTTAACCTCTATTTACGAGGTCAATCTACCCTTTATGGTTTCTTATTTCTCCCTACTGAAATTGTTTGTACCTTTGTGGGCNGGTTTTCTCTCTAGAGGTTTTAATGAGGCAAGGTCTTCATGGGTTTCAAGTCAAGCCATTCATCACAGCTAGACTTGAGGGGGAGTGTTGAATTTTGGTATTAATAGGCCAAAAATTATGAAGAAAAGTCAAGAGAAGCAAAAAGAATGAAAACGGACCGAAGAAAATGAAGAGGAGCCGACTGAGCCAGGCCTAGGACAAGTCGGGTCTTTATCGGATCCATATTGTCAAACGGATCGTTCGATTTTATATAGATTCAAAGGGTTATTAGGGATTATTTCCCGTTAAAATGGTTTAACCATTTGCGTCGTTTTATTTCCGGTTTGGAAGTTGTTCTCGTCCGTTATGAAGATTGATTTAACCTCTATTTACGAGGTCAATCTACCCTTTATGGGTTTCTTATTTCTCCCTACTGAAATTGTTTGTACCTTTGTGGGTTGTTATTTTAACTTAATACAATTTGGTTGTCGACAAAAAAATAGCAAATAAATGACATTTTTAAGACAAAATTATTTTTGTATTAGTGAATGTATATACATAAATATTAAAATTGTGGCAAACATTATGCTTGGTGTATGATGCATGGGTGATAGTGCAGAAATTTTACTATTAGATTAAAAAAGAAATTTTGACATAAACTTGCATAATGAGTCTAGAAGTGGATACATAAAGAAAAGTGTCTTATGTGACATCATTAGCGCTTAAAGAAAAATATGTTGGTACTATAAGTTGTCCACGAATTATGGAATTGCAATAGTTTGTACAAGAGGATGTGCGAGTACTTAGGGAATGCCTATAGAGCACATCAAATGCTAGTGATCTAATGGTTAATCTGTTATTACTATTTGGAGGACTGATCACGAGTTCGACTCTAAATTGGTAGAGCATTTTTTTTTTTGTCGGCAATTATATTTTAGAGAAAATAGCTCAAATACCACGGAAAGGTTCCATAATAACTAGAATACCATACATCTTTCAAAAATTACTAGAGTGCCTTCGAAACCCTTGTAAATTACGATTCACTCATTTGCTTAGTTTTCTCTTAATTTGGTTAATTTATAATAGACAAATCCACGTCACTCAACCGTATTCCACATCGTTAAACCGAATTCCACGTCAATAAAACATACATTATACATATCAAATTTCTCAGTTGCTGAACTATTTCACTCTAACTCATTCGCAGAAAACTGTTTAGTGACCTACTTATCG
>OVBE01015678.1:0-11340 GCA_900406425.1 Iberis pinnata | reverse complement strand
GTAAGATCCATTATCCATGGCTTTTATCTTATTTGTTTCTTTGTTTCTTGTTTATTTTGGCCAAAGTTATTCTTCATGCCATACTCAGAGTTCTATTCTTCCATCCCGCGAGCTTAGCCATTACACGCTCCAAAATCCCCATAAAATTTTCTTTATTAACTCTCTTGTGTAATATCGGCATTCTCAAATACTTTCGCAAGTCCCTTGTAGATCCAATGCCTCTCTCCATACTAATTTTGTCCCTTAAGTCCTGATGTACATTTTTAGAGAAAAAGATTCTAGACTTTTCTAGACTCACCTTTTGACCCGATGCTTCACAAAATTTCAAAAGCATTGATTTGATTATTTCAATTTGTGCCACTGAAGCCTCTGCGAACAATATTATATCATCAGCAAAATATATATGGGATAAACCCGGACCTCCAAGGGAAAGAAAAATTGGTTTCCAAGTACCCCCCTTGTACCTCTCTCTCTCAGTAAGATGGAATAAACACTCTAGACAAAGAACAAACAGGTATGGAGATAAAGGGTTACCCTGCCTCAAACCCCTCTTAGGCTAAAATTCCTCAGACTTCTCTTCATTCCATAAGACACTCATCTTTGGTTTTGATATACATCTCAAAATCCAATCCCTCCACTTAGGCGAGAAGCCTACCACCAATAACGTATCCTATAAGAAATCCTATCTGATTCTATCATAAGCGTTCTCCAAATCTAGCTTTAGCAACATCCAACCTTTCTTCCCTTGTTTCTTTCGCGTAGATTGGACCTCTTCTTGCACCAAAACAATATTATCCAAGCTCAATCTCCTAGGAATGAAACTAGACTGAGTTGGACCAATAAGTTTGTTTATGACCTTCTTCAATCTAATAACCATCATCTTCGTTCTACATTTAAAAAGGACATTACACAGACTTATTGGACAAAACTGTGTGATCCTCTCTGATTTTAAGACTTTACCAATCAATACCAACATTGCATCGTTCGTTCCAGCAGGGAGGATACCTGTCGTAAAAAAATTCAGGATAAAACGAGACATTGAGGCACCCAAAACTTCCTAGTTCTCCTGATAGAAAATTGCATGGTAACCATCTAGATCCGGGGCTTCAAATCCCTCCATGCTTCACATAGACTTCTCAACCTCCAACATGGTATAATCCTTGTCTAATAATATGTTTTCGTCACTAGATAGAGTCGGGAAGCCATATGGTTGTAACTTCGGCACCTCTAAATTCACATTATCAAGTGAATACAGTGATTTGTAATAACTAACCACCAAGCTTTCCAACTCTATCGGGTTTGAGATTCATCTCCCCTCATCCCCAATTAGAGCCTCAATAGTGTACATAAACTATCCATTTAATTAATTTATGTTTCTATATATTCTAATGGACATTTATGTATGCTTTTACACATTTTCCAAGCCTTTTCCTTGCAATTTTGGAATATTTTCATGTTTACAGGTTCTCAGGTTGATTTGGATTTAAAGTGATGATTTTTCTGCATATTTGGATGGAAATTGGCTACATGAAGAATGAAGAGGTCAATCCAGAAAAATGAAGCCTCAGACAAGACAGATCGATCGGTCCACCTATGGATCGATTGATCCATATTTCCAGAAGAAATCATAAAGAAACAAAGAGATCAGATCGTTCGATCCATCCTGACCCGGAGAATACAGATCGATCGATTCATCGTGTCTGCGAGGAAATTGAAGAATTTCCATATTTTGCAAAAGTTTTCTCAAGTTTATCCAACTTTTCCTATTTAATTTTTTAAACTATAAAAGTATTTTTTCTTAGGTTTATTTCTTCTACGCTTTTACAACTTTAGAGTTTTTACAGAGAGACATTTGGATAAGATTTCTGAACTCCGTCCTTGCTTAATAATATTTGCTTTTATTTTACTGATTGTGTGTTCTACAATAATATTGATTTGTGTTTGCTTTGCTATATCTGAGTAGTTCCATAGTTAGGTTTTAGGGTGTCTTTGGGAAAGCAGGTTTGAATATTAGGGTTTATCATAAAGGATTGGATTTGTTTGGTTCCTAGTCTAGACTTGTTCTTAATGCATGAATTAGAGTAGCTAACTAGTTCACTGTTGTTAGATTGATAAACACAAAGAGATTTTCTTTAGAAGTATGATCTAGTCTAGATGAATAATTATTCTTGCTTGCGAGAGTATTGTCCTAAATGCTTATGAACAATTGAATTTGAACATAAATACATGGTTGAATTAGTTAGATACGGCGAGAGTTTGTTTCTAATAATTCGAACATAAGGTTTAATACTCCAACGGGAGATTATTCTATTTATGTCTTTCATGTTGAGAACTATTTTCAAAGAAAATCATGCATGTTAACTTTGGCTTTTAAACCTGAATACATGTGGAATTCCCTAATGCCTGACATTTTAGTTTATTGTTTAGAATTTGTTTATATTAGTTATTGCTTTATTTAAGTTACAAACACTCCTATTTACTGTCTTAGCTTGATTTGAGATTAAACTGAAAGTCATGATGTGTGGTCTATGTGGATTCGATGTGCTATAGCGATCTCTCTCTGCATTATGGTTTTAGGATTAAATTCTAGACCTATCAAAATTTTGGCGCCATTTCCGGGGACCAACACAGTGCCTTTTAAGTTTTCTTTAGAGTCTAGTCTAAGATTTTTATTTTTACATTATTCATCTAGTTCTTTCTTCTTGATTTTTTTTTACAGGTGCATGACCAGGCGATCTAACAAATCTCAATTGCTCAACCTCAGTGACGCAGAACTCGCAAAGTTATAACGTTCAAACTGAAAAGCAAAGAAGAACGCAAGCTCATCCAATTCAATGGCTAAAAACGTTCAACAATACGATCTGTTTGATCCCGATGGTCCAAACAACCTACCTCGTCCTAGACTCAATCAACTTATAATCAATCTAGTGGGAGGAGGTGCTAACGGCAATCAAGTGTGACCAGGATAACCAGGAGCTAATGGCAATCAAGTGCCACTAGTAAATCAACCAGTTAGCAGTTTTGATGCATGAAACTTCATCTTGATGGTCGATCCGAATGGATTTTCCAACCAGCATCCACCTAGGAATCACCCTCTAGTCGGTGATTACAACAACCCTGACGCGTTCTTTGCTAACAGGAATGCTATCCAACCCCAAAAACCTCAACGTCAGGAGTACCAATTCTCTATTCAGCTTGTCCAAATACTTCGCCTAAACTAATTTCATGGTTTACCCACTAGCACCACATGGACCAAATCAATAACTTTGAGGACATTTGTAGTACTACCCAACTCAATGAAGTATCAAAGGATTTCATGCATTGCAAACTCTTCCAACACTCTCTAGCTAATAGAGCACTTAGGTGGTTGAAATCCTTACATGCTGGTTCTATTGTAACTTTGGATGATTGCAGAGCCAAGTTCCTTAGTCATTTCTTCACCACTACCAGAACCAATTCATTGCGAAACAAGATCTTTGGATTTCAGCAAAGTCCTATAGAGTCATTCTATGAAGCATGGGAAAGATTCAAAGAGAATCTTTGTGACTACCCACATCATCGTTTCTCTGATGTAAGTCTCCTCAACACTTTCTACAGAGGAATATATCAGAAGTACCAGTTGTCCTTAGATACAGCAAGCGATGGTGATTTCATGACTAAAGTTATACCATATGCCTATCGGTTGAAAGTAAACCTAGCTATTATCACCAGTGTTCATTGTTCAGACTTTGATAGAAGAGCCAGGGGAACTACTTCTAATAACTTTGAACTCTTATAAGTGAAAGGACGTTTATGAGGAAGAAGTGAGTTACATCAACAGTCAAGGTCAAAGGGTGTACAATCAAGGGTACAATTCAGGTTTCAAAAAAAATCACCCAAATCTCTCTTGGAGGAGTAACAATGTGGAGAATTCTCAGGATCAAGTTTACCCAACTCAACAGAAGTCTTTCGTGCAAAACTCTAGTAAACAATTTGCTCAAAACTTAGGAGGTGGTGCTTTCCAAGGAAACCAAAATAAGAACTTTGTGCAAAATTCTAATTTAGGCGGGTTTCAAAAGACATCTCAGCCTGCTTTTCAACAAGCACCTCCACCTCAAGCTCCACAACCAAATACTATGGAAATGATGCTCAAACAACTCTTGGAATGGAAACAACCGTCTCAAAGAGAAGTCAGTGAGTTAAACCAGAAGTTTGAGGCCTCATATACACATGTAAAGCATATTGATACTCAAGTTGCTCAAATTGCTGAAGATGTAAAGACACCAACTTGGTTTCTACCTGGGAAATCCGATACTAATCCCAAGAAGTAAGAGTATGTGAATGCAATCACATTGAGAAGTGACAAAACTTTGCTATATGCTAAAGGTAAAGAACATGTTGTTGAAAGTTTAGTTGAAGATATTTGATGAATATGAAGAAGGTGCAGAACTAGAAATTATTCAGAAAGTGCATGTCTGGAAAATGATGGACAACATAATTTGCATAATGGATAGACCGATCG
This sequence comes from Iberis pinnata, assembly GCA_900406425.1. Taxonomy (NCBI): domain Eukaryota; kingdom Viridiplantae; phylum Streptophyta; class Magnoliopsida; order Brassicales; family Brassicaceae; genus Iberis; species Iberis pinnata. The sequence goes on along the minus strand of OVBE01015678.1, from coordinate 6,839 downwards.
ATCCAGCCCAGATCTATCAATCCAAGATGCTCCGACAGCCCCATATCGATCGGTCCACCCCAGATCGATCGATCCAAAGATTATAGAAAAACCAAAGAGAATAGACCGACCAGTCCAAGCTGGATCGATCGGTCTAACGGCTTTTGTCCGGTTGACACTTCAGACAGATTAGGCCAAGCTGGACCGATTGGTCCACCAATTACTAGGACACAAGAAACACCTCGATTATACATACCGAAGGTCCTTTATCTAGTAAAACCCAAGAAATCCAGGAAAGATCTTGAAGATGCAAAGTGAAAAGAGATGATTAATGAGCTCAATTTCCGACTTCCATTCTCTAATGCATGCCAAATGATTCCATCACTGAAGAAATATATCAAGCCCATGGTCACCATGAAGCTTACCTTGGAAGAAAGAGTAATGATGATTACAGGGGAACATAGTTCTATCTTACATAACCGAATGCCTAAAAAGCTTGGAGATCCTGAAAGCTTTGTGCTATTAGTAGAGATTGGAGACATTACTTTTTCTAGATATCTCTGCGATTTGGTTTCAAGCGTGAATCTTATGCCTTTCTCAGTGGCTAAACGGTTAGGGATGACATATATCAAAGGAACAAAGATCTCATTATTTCTTGCTAACCGTTCTGTGAAGTATCCCGTTAGAGTTCTTGAAAACCTGCATGTGAAGATTGGAACAGCTTTTGTACCCACCGATTTCGTGATTTTGGAGTTGGCGAAGAACCCAAAGACCCTCTGATTTTAGGGAGACCCTTTTTGGCTACAGCTTGTGCTATCGTTGATGTGAAGAAAGGCAAGATCGATCTTCACTTTGAAGACATGTGCGGATGTTAGAATCCACAAAATAAATTTTTAGATATGTTTTAATAAGGAATTCAGCAATTTTCATCTTAATAAGAAGAAAAAAACAACAACTCAAATTTATATGGAATGGAATTTTTACTTATCAGTAAGATTGTTTTTTACTCAAGCTTGCATACAAGAGAAAATTTTTAAGTAAAAGTCCAAAAAAAGAAGAAGCCCCTTCTCTGATTCCTATTTTTCTACTTATACTCCCGAGTTCGACTCAAATTCTAGTTGGGGCTGCCGGACACTTCGGACTTATGTTCCAATTTTCCTGCTATGTTTACACTTCCTCGTCCCCACGATCTCAGCGTATTGTGGGAAGCTCGAAACAGTTGAGACTCATTTGCTTCTTGCTCAGGTCGTTTCCTCATGACCTCGGTCACATCGTGATACCGATCGATCCACAATCACTGGAAAAATCAGAATATATAGATTGATTGGCCTGCATCTGGACTGATCGATCCAATGTTTCTGGAAATTGGACAGCAAACTCAGACCGATTGGTCCATGGTTGGACTGATTGGTCCAAACATTATGGAAAAAAAACATATTTTTCATACCGATCGATCCAGGCCCAAGTAAATTGCTCCTAATTTTGAAAATCAAGATTTTAGCCGGATTAAACCCGATTTCACTCAAAACCGGAAACCTATTTTTTCTAACCTAAATCACGATCCCCACCTCCTCCCCCTTAACTTTCACTTCATCTTCTTCCCAAATCCTTCATTGCTCTCTACCTTGCTCATATCTCTCAATTCTCCATCGATTTTTGCAATTTTTGGGTTGATTTCATTCAGATTTTTGAGCTCTATTAGTTTATGTCACTTTTAATTGCACTCAATCAAGGTATGGTTCTATAATCTCTTCATTAAAATTCGAAAATTTGAGCTAGGATTTGGACTTTTCAATTTGGTGCGATTTGATTGATGAGAATGCTAGCATGATTGATAAACCGCCTCTATTGTATAGCCATTGTTGATTTTGGTCTAGTTTTGAGCTACATTGGTTGAAAGTGATAATTTGAGTTTGGAATTTCTAGATACTTCACATGATTGGGTTTCAGATAATGGATTGTTCTTGTGTGCTTAGGGATTATTGGTTGCTCTCACTTATGGTGTTTGAATAATTCACTTCTCCTTAGTTGATGTTCTTCATCGTCTAATTCGAAAATTCTTGGGGTTTAAGAATGCATATAGACTCATGATTCTTGATAATTTTATACTTAGCATTACTCGATCATCTCTTGTCTATCTTTTACACCTCTAGTGGTTACTCTTTCCCTTGTTTCAATGGTTACCAATTAATACTTGATGATGTTGTTTTTGTTGATGGTTGATTCTTGTTATTATCCTAATTCTTGATTCTTGCCAATCTAAATTGGTATTTCTTGACCATTGCTCTTATTTAAGAACTTGTGATTCTCTTTTGACTTGCTTGTTTGGTTAGACTTCTTTATGATTGGTTTATTCACAAGTGATTTTTGCTAATATTTCTTTAGCATTTCTCGGTCATTGTGAACTATTATTACTTGCGTTTGGAGTTGAATACATATTCATTCTCTTTTGAGTTTTTTTCTTTTGCAGATGTCTCCAAACCAAGAAGCTTCCACCACGCGACCAAAACGAACTTACCAAATAGACAAACCCTCCACCGCCTCCTTTCAGCGAACAATCTACAAAATGGACCAAGAAGGCCACTCAGGCCGAAAAGGGCAAGGGATAAGCTTCAGAAGAACCTGTAGATCTCAACTTGTATGCGGCCCCTTGGCCTAGAACGCCGGGCAATCCCTTCATAGTCCGACTTGATCTCACTTCAGGCACACTCCAAAATGACTAAAGATGGAAAGCTAGACAACCAAGCAAGACATGGGATGAATTCGATTCATTTTTCTACAATTTCTTATTAAAGTCCACTTTTAAGTCTTCTCGGTTCATAGACAAAAAGACATTAACCAGTTTAGACCTCTTGGACGACATTACACTCATGCTCGAGAGAGTCGGCTTCACTCATTTTCCTTTCACCCTGTACCTGCTCTACTTAGACATATCTCGCCAATTCCTTGCATCGGTCTGCCTCAGACACGTTGATCCAAAGAAGCTTTGTGTTTCAGAGACTTATCTATGTTTTATTGCGCTCGGGAATTATTACATGCTAACGATGCATGAGCTTTGTGAGATCATGGGATTTTCATGATTGGATACAAGCAACTCATGACTAAGTTTACCAGACACCAAACTCTTTGGGATCTTATCGGTCAAGGAAAGTTTAAGCCTAGATCTGCCAAGCAAGCCAAGATTCGGAACCCTGCCATCCAGATCTATACGCGGATTCTCATTCTCCTTTTTAATGGAAAGGATAATGCAGGGGATTTATGATGTACCATGTTTTTGATGAATATTACCTATTATTTTGCATTAATTGTAGGTTAATTCACTTGCAGATTAGTTAGTATGCATTTTCATTGCATATCATTTGTTCGGGTGGTAGGAGTGAAGAAACAAAAATCAAGGATCAAAAACGGCTTAAAAGATGATTAAGGAAGCAAAAATAGGGCATACCAGGCTATCATAGCGGTTTACCAGGCCGCTATGATCAGATTGAAAAACAGCAACGGGGTACACACACCACTGTGAAGGAGAAATCAGAACAGGTCCAGGCAGCAGGCAACGACAGCGGGAACGCAAACCGCTATGAGGAGTGACAGGACGTACCGAGATATCATACCGGTTTATGTAGACCGGTACGGGTCAACAGAAAACCACATTTTCACCTCTTTAACTTGTTTTAAGCTAATTTCAAGTGGGTTAACCCATATGTGTTTTGGGTTAACCCAAGAGACATAAATGACTACTATTTAAGCATTTACCTAATTTTTAGGGAGTGGGTTCTTAATCTTTGCTTTTCTTAAGAACTTTGTAATCACTCTTTGAATCTTATGCTCATTTTAGTTTGAATCTCTACTTTGATTGATTCTCTCTTTATCAAATCTTCTCCTAATCATGATTCAACATATTTCTATCATAAGATTTTGTTTTTCTCAATGATTAGTGAGAAGTTCCATATTAAGCAAATAGTTAGGTAGATTAGGGAGATTAGGTGATGAAATGTGATATTTAAGATTTAGAACTCTTAAATCTTCATGTAGTAGATGTTCTTAATGCTAGGATTGAATTGATCACTCAAATCTAGATCTTAAGAAAATTGTGCCCCAAAGGTGTTCGATGAAATTCCTGAACCAATCACTACATGCTAAGTTAGGCCTAACCAAGAGATTTGTGTTAGTTAGTGTAGTGGTTTAGCATAGATTAGACCTTAATGTTTCTTAATTGTATGATTATCCAAGAGATTGTTTTAATTACTTGATTAGGAAAAAGATTAGTGCCACGAGAGTGGATTAGTCTATTTATGGGAATCTTAGACCAAGGATTAGCTTAGATATTAGCATTGAACATCACAGGATATAATTTGATCACCCGAATTAATAACCTATGTCATTTGCTTAACATTTATTATCGAATTTAAGTTTGCATTTTTAGTTGACTTTCTTCTTTATCTTGTTGACTTTTGCTAATTTGATTAATTTTGCTTATTTGAATGATACAAAATTATAGGTTCAGGTTTTAATTCCTAAAACTACACTGCAGAGAACAGATCCTCGTAGTATAGTAAAGGGTCGAATCCCACAAGGACCAGATAGTGCGACTCTCACTTAAAAATTGATTCTAGCTAAGATATAAATAAAAGAAGGATTATTTTCGAAAAAATGAGAATTAAAGCGAATGTTTAAAAACAAAATGTAAACCACTAAAATAAAACGCTAGGCGATAGGGAAGTTTCACATGTATTCAGGTTTGAAGTTCAGGTTGACAAGCAAGATTAACGAATGAAAATAGTCTCAACTCAAAAGACAACAATAGACTAATCTTCTCTCGGAGTATTAGATCCCTATGATAGAATTGCTAGAAATAAAGACTAACCTTCTCCTGAAATTTTAGATCTCTAAATTAGAAAATTAAATCATGCTGTGATTACAGATTTGATATGTTCATAAGCATCAAAGACAATACTCCCGCAAGCAGAGACACTTATTCATCTAGACTATATCAGATTATATAAACCAAATCCCTTTGTATTTATTAACCTAAAATCATGAACTAGATGATCAAGCTAATTCAAGAAATGATAACAAATCTAGACTAAGAACCTAACAAATTGAATCCATTAAAGTCAAACTCTAACCATCAAAACCTGTTTACCCTGGAAAATCCCTAAAACCTAACAAAGAGACTACTCAGACATAGCCAAGCAATCAAAAATCATCAATAGAGAAAGCATATTCAAAAACCAGATTTAATAAAATAAGAGAGCTCATAATTCTTCTCCAAATACAGGTGTCAGGATTCGTCTCTCTCAGAAAAGCTCTCAAAAGTAATGAATTGTAAAGCTGAATTGGGTTGTGTATTCTGTTGTGTTTTTATAGAACCCTAAGCCTCTAGAATATATATAGTTCAAAAAGAATAAAAATTATATAAAACCTAACAAGGAAAACCAATGATAAATCTTAAGGACGGAAACATTTTTTTTCAATCTTCAAATAAACTCGAGCATATGGATCGATCGATCCAAGTGTGGATCGATCGATCTGACGTCCTTCACTTCACGGATCGATCGATCTAAGTGTGGATCGATCGATCTCAATTTCTGTAACTTTGATAAGCTTATGGATCGATCGATCCACTCATGGATCGATCGATCTACTCCATCACGTGCTGCACATATTTCTTCTATGAGACATCTTGACCAGTCTTTAGTAAAATCGCCATAAATTTTGATTGCATCAATGTATTGACCTCAAATCACTTTCATATGAAAGCTAACTCACGTGGCCAGTTTGAGTTAAAATATTAGCCCATTCCAATCATAGCAACATCTCCAAATGACGATTAACGTTTGGCTCTTCTGTTGAACTCTACTTCTGCATTTGTCAAATCGCATCTATTTTGTGCACAAATTCACATTTTTGCTCCATAACGTCCAAAATACCTAGAAACATGAAAACATGCCAAAAAAATGAGGAAAATATCGAATGATGCCAAATAGCAAGTATAAATACCCACTAAAAAACATCAACATCGGGTGATATCACAAAACTACATCAACTATAATTGTTTAGACTAAAGATGATTCTAATAAGATTAGTGAGTTAAGTGCATCTCTGATTATGGATTGATTCTAAGTACTTCAATAATACAAATAGACTTAAGATATTTGCATCGATAGGAATCGAAAAATTATTGTTTATCAATTTACGGGAAGCAGAGCTTGATTTCATTCACTTTGGCATTAGCCAACTAGTGGCCCCGATCTATGAGATGACACATAAGTGGGAATTCCACATTAACTTGGGTTTTTTTTTCCAGAGATTCTCGTGGAGCGCAAGATGTTAGCTTATCCTACTCGAGTCGAGGTGATGGGGAATCTGATTACCCCCGTTATGGAGCATGGTTGCGTTATGGTTCTTTGATTCCAAAGCGACAAGACCTTATGTTTCATTGATATGGGATACATGAAGACCGCTTCTATGTTTGGGAAGAACAATGCCTACAAGTTCTCCAACATTTTCGACACTCCTCTCGAATGCACACTCCCGAACTCGGAAATCATGTGCCTCATATCTATAGAGAATATATGATTCTTACCCAGTCTATAGCACTTGAATATTGGTTTAGCTGGAACCACCAATATACATTTATTACCCGGTGGAGCGAGTCAGAGTCTTCCATGATACTCATATGCGCATGTACCTGATTCTGATTCTAACGAGCAGGTCGATTACAGCGAGTTTGTTCTCCCACCGCGCAAAGCTGGCATGACTCCTGATGAGAAGTTGGAGTGGATTATGGACTCCCAAGAGTGAAATGATAACACTTGAATTTTAGGATTTTTACATAACATTTCTTGTCATTTTCTAGT
>OVBE01015677.1:0-11340 GCA_900406425.1 Iberis pinnata | reverse complement strand
TACTATCTATGTAACAAAAAAATATCTAATTATATAAATATAAAAACAAAATTTTATAAAATATGTATTTAAAGTTTCCTAAATTAATTATTTTAAAATAAAATATAATTAAATATATATATGTAATTAACTTAGATTTTTACTAAAATCAAATAATATATATATGTATTTTATATGTATTTATTACAATATATCGAAAACATAATATATTTAGACGGATAATTTATGTATACTTTTTCTTTTCATATTTAATTATTTTTTTGAAAAAAAATTTCAAAAAAATATATATTATATACTGTATTTTACTAAAGTATTGTGTATTTTAATAATTTTATTTTGATATATATAATATATTGATTTTTGATTAATAAATATTGTATTTATAATTGAATATACACCTTACATTTGACTATTTTGTGTTCATGTGGATATGTCCAATGTAGCGCAATGTTTTGTATTCGCTTTTATGTATTCAGTTAGTATGAGATGAAAAAGTTGTGAACAAAAAAAATAATAATAAAACCCATGATTTTTTATCTACAGAAAACCGAGGAACACAAAACCAACGGATTAGTTAGTGGTAAGTTCTTTCATTTGGTAAAACTCATGGGAAATTCATTGGTAAAACCTAAAAACTCACTTGATAGAAGAGCACAGTTTTGCCACTTCCGCTTAGCCCAGAGAGGAGTATAGTATTGGGTTTGTTATCTCTGAACAAGAGATCTGCAAAAGGGACGACATTAACACAATTTCTGTATGTATAATCAAAAGACCTGTACTAAAAACAACGAGCTTATACTCTTTAGATTAATCACAGTTCTAAAGTGGCACGTTGGAAACATCTAATTCTTTGATATCGTAAATAAGAATACAAGAAAACAAAGTTATATCTCCTAATACAAAATCTCAAACCAAGATCAATCAGAAGAATAATGTGGTGTCTACTAATTACTATATAGTAGTTACTACTGATTCTTCAAGAATCTATTGTTTTACTAATTACCAATTAACAGCTTCTTATTTTAAAGCAGCATTTCCTTTGTTATACGAACCTTACTTATGTTGAATTCTCATTTTCTCAAGAATTTTAAACATTAGACTTGTGCAGGACAAATTTAAAAAGACTTTTGGCAGACTTACAGTCGCAAAATGCACAGTCCCAAGAGCAAAAGTATGCATTTGAGGTCCCAAGCATCTTCAAGATTACATGGGGAATACAATGTGACTTACAAGACCTGCAAAATGGGCGAGATACACTATTATTCAGCACCACCTCATATGAACTTTTCCATCGCTTTATTGTACGTCCTGGTATTAGCCCTGCAAAGTCTCCAAGCACACATTCTATATGCAAACTAGCTTGGTAGTCTTTACAAGTGTAGAACCACTTCTTTGGATTGGTTTCTTTCTCACATATATCACACCAGTATTTACCATTTGCCTTTTCGCCATACCATAGTGAAAGAGGATAATCATCAACTCTATGCTTTACCATTTGTGGTAAAGTGGCACATTTAAAATCCAAGACAAATCCACAACCATCTTCTATGCATCTGAGCACATGAAATTTCTCCATTTTGCAACCATTGCATATTTCATTATCATTTCCGGTTGGAATGTAATATAAGGGATGATGGGGATGGCTTGGATGAACAAATGGCTCAGAAATTGAACCACAAAGGACATCTAATATATTATCACCATGCTTGTATCTGAAACCATTAGACCTTCTATCACAACCATAACACCAAAAAGCACTTGTCTCACTTGTAATTAATGTAAGTCGTTCATTGTGTAGCACATGCCATTTCCTTATGGTACATTTTGCGCAACTTTGGTGGAGAAAGAATTCACAATCTGTACATCCATAAAAGGATTGAAGACCAATGGGATGGGCGCATGCGTTGCAACGTTTGTTGCCTTCATACATAATACCATTGACGTCGAACCTTAGATAATGCTCAGTGTGGCTACAATGTTGTATCGTATTGTCATCAATTCTCACATATGGTTTTATATCTTCTGTTTCTTCAGGCATTCCTTCGAGTTCTTTCCCATTCCATACATCTTTTCTAGTAGCACATTTGGACTGCACGACATAACCAGGACACTTTTTACAAAAATAATCCCCACAAGTCCAATCCACCTTTTGACGACAAACTCCACATACAGAATTCACAACACCAAGAAGAGATACACGAGAAACACGATGATCATGTCGGTTGACATTTATGAGGCGTGGAAGGGTAAGACAATCTTGATGGATTACAAAATCACATTGAACACATATGTAAGGGCTTCGACCTCCGTGCAGGCCACAAGCATTGCATTTGAAAGAATCGAGTCTTGGGAGAAGGGTGAGTTTGTGATCATGAACTTTTATATCAAAAAGAGATTGTGGTGGTGGATGTAAAACACAATGCAAATCCAATGAGAAGTTACATGAAGAGCAATGGTAAAACATTTTATCAAACTTTCTCCCACACAGACGACATTTTCCATCAGAATAGTCTGGTGGCTGGCCTTTAAAGAGCTTAAGAGAGTGCAAAGAGTGGTAAGAGTGATTTATCTCCGACTGATAATTTAACTCTGATGGATGCCATACGCAATCTACATGGAAGTATAAATCACGCACATAACATTTGTAAGCAAAGCCATAACCATTCGTGCCACATAAAGAGCACCGGAACCCGAGCCTCTCCTTGAGAAGGATGAGTTCATGGTGATGGTGATGGTGATGCCTCTCTGGGGGTGGGTACTTGACACAGTTCAAATCCATGTGAAAGTTACAGACATCGCAACAATAACATAGACTGACAATATCTTTTCCACATGAATCACAAAATTTACCTGGTCTATTTCCAAGCTTGAGTGTGTGAGTGGAGTGACATGAGAGTTTGATAAATTTTGAGGACTCGCTACATTTCTTGTGAATGAAGAAATCACAGCTCTTGCAATAAAAGCCATCACTGATTGATTCAAAGGATCCACAACAATCACCTCTCCTCAAATCATTCCATGGCATCATAAGATGCTTGTGGAACAAAGGTAGTGAAACCCCTTTTTCAAGGTACATGTTGGTATATTATGAGACTGAAAACGAAGAAGAGGAAATAGCAGATCAACAATCACCTTCCTTTTCAAGTCATTGTTTAAGATGCTCTTTTTCATCAAGATAGCTCTTTTAGAGCTTTTAAATTGTATTCGGTGGCCATATTTTCCTAACTAGATTAAGACTTCCCTAATACGCCAACATAATTGAATTATTCAAATTTTAAAATGTTGTGAAAAACTAAAAAGCAAGACAAGATTCTTAAACTTGTACTGAAGTTGAGTATTGATATAGCTTTCACAACACAATGAATTAAAGGTTACTTCGGATGTTCAACTAACGAACCAATTTTGTGAAAGCAAATCCACGATTTACATTTTAACTAACTCAGAGCTTTCATGAAACATATTGGATATGACTATCATTTCTTTTGTGATAAGGTTTCTACTACAGAACAACTTGCTTCATCTTCACTAACGCATTAATTAGGTGCCAAAAAGTTTGCTTCTTTCACTCACAAGCAAGCTAGATAGATGCGTTCCAACTTATTCAACATATAATTCCTATTCCTCTTCTTGTAATAAGATAACATTGTTCATGTACCCTACCTAGTATGTTCTTCACCAAGAGTCAATAACATTAAATGTTTTTCATTTTGTTCATCTCTTGACAATGTATCATATTTCTAATGGAAAAATTGCACTCTCTACAACAAACATCGTGTGTTTAGATGTGTTTGATCAATCATTTGTGAGAATTGCTAATTAGCTACTTATGTGGTCCGCATGAAGTTATTTCCTGTAAGCTGAGAGATTGAGCCACTGATGTTGAAAAACCCAAACAAATCCGGTTCACCCACCCAAAGGAAAAGATTTAAGATTTGTAGCTTTACCTCTGAGTAATAGTAGACGGTTGTGTTGAAACGGGATAGAGTAATCTTCTGCGTCCATTTTGATCCCTGCCTGCACCACGTGGAAACCAATCTTCAGTCTTTACACTTGGATCTGTTTTATTGTTACTTTAGTTTGGCTTGAGTTGTGTGGTGTGCCTTTCGAGTTGGTCAATAAAGTTTCCTCCCGTATATATATATATATATATATATATATATATATATATATAAAAAGAGTAGACAATGAAAGTGACACAGAAAGTGAAAATGAGAGTACTTGGCTAAAATTGTGGAGCCGTGGAGCTGTGTCGCCTACTCATCTTCCAAATTGACCAGTAGAGACAGCTAAAACCACATTAGTCCTTATACTCTGATTTAAGGAACCACAAGGAACCGTTTTGATCTTTCCGAAGCGTGGCAATCTCCTTCAAAAGATTCTTAAACAACGGCAAGCCCTCAGAAGGAACACTGTCCCTGAAATGGTTGACAATGCTACTTGTGTCTGCGCTTCCGCCTCTTTGCTGTACAAAGCTGCATATTTTTCGGATCAGAATCTCTGGCTGCAACGAACCTATTCTGCTACTTGAACCTGAAGAAGAAGGTAATGAAGACGGTAGTTGATCAAGGCCAGCACCAATAGCTTGTTCTCTGCTTCCACGGATTCTGTTCAGAAGCTCTGCGGAAGACGTTGCTTTGCCAGAAGATACACCCGCGCTGATTCCGTTCTTGACCGTGGATGGTTTATCTCCAGTCTGGGTTAACCTGGAGTTGACAGTTGATCCAAACCTCATCCGTACAGATGACGGTGCACCTGCACAGCCAGATTTTCCAGTCCATGTAGGCACTGAGATGCTTTCGCGGCTACGCAACATTCTTGATTGGCGCAATGCTTCCGCAGCTCTCTGGGCCACTTGAGATGCCTGGTGTTCAAGTCTCATCTTCTCTTCTTTGTCATTTGCGTTCATGATGACGTCGTGATCCAAAGCACTATGTATTCCATGTGCGTCAAAGAGGCTCTTTAAGATATTTGTCTCTTCATCCATGGTCTCACCAGTTTTATTAGTTGTTTCTGCATCGTTTTGCACAGAGGATCCTTCTACTGTATCATGAAAAGCAAGTTGTGTAGTGGATTCAGGTTTTTTCTCTGATTGAACTCCTACAATGTTTATATCTTCATCTAGCTGACTAAAGATGTTAGAGGTTTCTGTAGAGGCGTTGCTATCGCCATCATCTTTTAGGATGAAAAGATCTTTCATATCCCGAGCTTTGAAGAACCTTCTCTGTTGTGGATTCTTCAAGATCTTATTGGTGAGAAAATGTTTATAAATTTGTCTATGATATACCTTCTCCTCAATTGTTCCTCGCGTGATTAATCTATAAACGGTAACATCCTTCTTCTGCCCTATACGCCAAGCACGTTCCCTTGCCTAACAGAAATGCACAAAATTTATCACGATGGGTTTTTTCAAACACTGAATCTGTGACATTCAAAAGCAAAATTTACCTGCATATCATTTGAGGGGTTCCAATCCGGGTCAAAGATAATGACCCTATTTGCACCGGTCAAGTTTGTTCCCAAACCACCCACTTTTGTCGTTAGAATGAAAATAAACACATCATCTGAGTTATTAAACTCATCGATCAAAGCCATCCTCTGTTTCACTGGTGTAAGACCATCCATCCTCCGGTAACTATACTCATTAGCAATCAAGAAGCTCTCGAGGATGTCAAGCATTTGCTGAGTTTGTGAAAACAGAAGCACACGATGTCCTTGCTGTTTCCAGACTTTGAGTACTTCTGCAACAACCTTCATCTTCCCACTGCGATCTGGGTTCCCATAATCTGGGTTCTGGTGAGAATGTTCTCTCTCAAGTAGATCAGGGTGGTTGCATATCTTACGCATCACATCAATCCCGTAAAGCGAATTCTTGTTCCCATCCAAAATCTGTTCTACCTCAGAGCTGGCAAGAAATGCCCTGTAGGTAGATCGCTGCTCCACAGTGAGACTGCAAAAGAGAACGTGTTCAGTCTTTTTTGTAAGATTTGCATTCACATCGGCCTTCATGCGGCGGAGGAGGTATGGCATGATTAAATCACGAAGAACAACTGCACACCTGCAGATTGTCAAGAATAGTTAGAAGAAGAACACAAGCTGTGACGAGTTAACACAAAAGAAAGAGCAGGTAACTGACCTATATGCGGTCGAAACTTGCAAGGGAGAAGCATTGGCATAGCCACCCACAGTTATGGGAACAGAAAACTCTGCCTCAAACACAGGAAGGACCCCCAGTTTTCCCGGGAAAACAAAATCAAACAAGGACCAAAGTTCTGTTAGTTTATTCTGGATTGGTGCCCCGGTCATAATAATTCGATGAATGGTCTGTAACTGTTTGCACACCAGAGTAACTTCAGCATTTGGGTTCCGGATACGATGGCCTTCGTCCAGTACTGCGTAACCCCACTCAATATTGAGCAGCTTCTCACCTTGCAGCCTCAATTGCTCATATGTAGTGATGAGGAGCCCCGAGTCAAAATTTAGAACTCGGTTTATCAAAGAATCCCATTTCTTGGTGTTTTTAGACTTTTGCTCATGATCACTATCAACTGACCCTTCGCTGTCATAATCACTTTCAGAGGCCCTGTCCCGTCCTTTGCCATTCCTAGAATCTTGTGCTGAGTCATGAAGTATTTCCACATGAGAATCTGGGTACCATATCCGTGCTTCTCTTCTCCATTGACGCAAGAGTGTAACAGGACATATGACAATACTTGGTTTGTACATCTTACTAAAATGCAAGGCTCCAAGAAAAGATAAGACCTGCACAGTTTTACCAAGACCCATCTCGTCCCCGATTATGCCACCAGCCCTTTGGCAATGAAGTTCCCAAAGCCATTGCACCCCAACTCTTTGGTACTCAAAAAGTTTACTAAATATGCAGTCAGGGATGTTTAATCCACCTTCAAGCTGTACAGAAGATGTCTCATTGTCGACTGCATCATCAATGTCATCCAGCTCTTCTTCTTCAGAAATGGAAGTGGTCAAGATTCTCCTTCCATCTTCTGGAACATTACAAAGAAACCAACATGACAACTTTTTACTTACATAAAGTCAAGCGAAGAAAAAGAAGCATATGCTTAAGTGTTAACAATGGCAGAAAATTGTTGAGACTCATGAACTTATAATATTGCATTAGTAACATGCGATATCTAAATGACGGAAGATCCAATATCACTGCCTTATCTTTTCCAACAATTTTTGCAACATTTACTAGCCATAAAATTCACAGGTCCTAACTGCGATCTGTAAATAAGTACACTAATTCTCACTAGCATCAATCATACCATTTTCGTGAAGGCTAGAGTCTTCGTGAGAAACTCGCTTTGTCCATTTCCTCTCAGGCAAAGGCCGCTTCTTTTTGCTCTTCTTCCCAGCTTTACTTTTCTTTGCTTCATCATCCGGAGAATCAGGAGTCTTGTAGACCTTTCTTAGCCTTCTAAAAGGAACAGAAGGCGGTTCAAGCTTTGGCAAGTCATTTGAATCAAGTAGCTTGGTTGTCGGGCGAGCTTTTGCAGCTAGCGACATTGATTGAACAGCTCTATCAATACTGGCTGAGTCCTCAATTTGGTCATTGTCATCTTCTCCTTCAGGTAGCTTGCGAGAGTTTGACGGTTCAGGTTGTTGAAGTCGTCGTTCAAAACCCTCGAGCTTGTGAAAAGGAGTTAAAATTCCTTTTCTCACCAATTCATCTCTTTCCTAGACAAGAATAGTCATAAATTAATTCTTGTCTTTCATATATAAGTTTGTACATTTGCATACGCATTTCTCATATCCACATAATGAGAGCATAATCTCATGTAATCAGGTGAAATATATCAAACTTATAGAAAACAGCTGGACATACCGTTTCAACAAAACCTGCTGAAGCTGCATCGAAAACAGCATCAAAATCTGTATCCTCACGAAATGAGACTACTTTCACCTTCTTCCCTTCTCTTTTGTTTGGTTTCTGAACCTCTTTCGATTTTCTTTTGAGAGTACGCTCTTCCTTTACCAAATTTTGCAGAATATTATCACTACCAGAAGCACTCTGACCATGTAAACCAGTGAGTTCTTTTTCAAGCTGAGCTTTTCTCTTCTCAAGGCTTCTTAGACGGTCTGTGGCAAGGGCGTGCTGGAGCACAGAACCACTATTGAACCCATGATTATCTGATCCATCATCTTTCTGTAAGCCATTTTCTGCTGAAACCTCCTCCACATGCTCAACAGTTGATGCAACAGCATCTATTTCAAACTTTACAGCCCTCAGTTTACTCAAAAGCTCATTCTGGCTAGATGGAAGCAGATCGTTCCCTTCAAGCTGGATAGACTGCTTCTCTGCACTCCCACCCTCATCGTTATCTAGTTTCTTTGTCGCCTGAAAAAGAATAAGCTAATATTTCATACATAAACTTACTGAGATTGTATCACACATACAGAAAACACTTTCAGTGTCAAGTTTCATAAGTTTTAAAGATAACCAAAAGAAGAACTCAATGATAATCTATACCCTTGGGGACAAAAAAGAAACATAAACTATACTATTTCATAGAACCAACAATGAAGCACTAGTACCGAATACAAATGAATGAGCAATATTACCTCATCGAGTATAATCTGTTCTAGATCTGCAGGATTCGCAGATGTCACACCTAAGCTACTCAACAAAAAACTATCATCATCTTCCTCCATTGAATCACGTTGTTAACTAAAAACCTCCATCATTGCAACAAAAAGAACAGAACACCGTTTGAGGCTAAGTCGGTAGAATTTGCTGAACAAATTCAATTCCTTAATGCAGCCACTCTCTCCGTGAAGTTCTCCTTTTCTATTATTTTATCAGCTTTCACTTCTGCTGTCTCCAAAACATAAAATTTTACCACAATTAATCTCGGAAGAGATACAATCAATAGCATAAAGAAATATTAAGATAAAAGCGCAACAATGTTTCTATCAATAAGCAAATCAACTCAACCACTACAAAGAAAAAAGTAAAAACTTCTTCAAACAGATGATAACTCTCTCTATCTTCTGGAAACTAAACAAATTATCAGCTCCTTTCAAGCATTTCAACGAATAGATCGTGTGCATTATGTGAAGACTCCTCTCTAACACAAAACATGATCCAGCTGCAGTATAATCTGAGTAATTTGATTAGGGCATAATTTTTAGAGAATTTCCAAATATAACTCGTGAAAAGGTTCAATGGTTCGCCGACCCCTAAAATAAAATAGTTCATCGACCAAAAATACAAGCACAATTTACCTCCCACACAGTTTTTTTTCTTGGTTGACGTAAAATTTTATCAAGATGATTACAAAATCTAGATCAAAAACAACAAGGAAACATAAAACTCATAAGAATTTGAGGTCACGAAAATGATCGCCAAGAAAAAAAAAACAACAAAAATTGAGAGAATACAGCCGAAAAGAAGGGAATAAGGTAATAGAGAGAGAAAAACTCACTTCTAACATGCCACGGTGGGGGCGGCGACGGTGAGAACGGCGAAACCGTTGTCGTCAAAGACGATAAATTTGTTGGGAAGATTAGCCATTGGTCTTGTTTATTTAAATATATATATATATATACTCTTTTATAAAAAATTATTTATATTTTAAAATATAAGATGTTTTTGTATTTCAATTATAAATTATAAAATTATTAAATAATTTATATCTAATAATAAAATATTAATTTTTTATTTATTTACGCACTTTTGATTAAAAACATCTTAAATTTTTAGAATGTTTGTTTGCGTATATCTATTATATTACTTTGTTGTAACGATAACAATAGTCTAAATATTGTAGATTAAAGAAAATTAGGGGAGAAAATGAAGATAGTAATTTGGATAATCCACAAAATTTCCGATCTATCAATATAAAATTATTTTAAAGATTTTAGTTAATCATCTTTAGAAATTTCTACCCACATTGGTTTCTAAATTTCAAACAACTTAACACAGATAATGATTTTACTATTCATGAAGTTTTTCGTTCTCTATAGATAAAGATTCTTATAGCTACTAATTATAGTTACTAGATGATTACCCACGTATACACGTGGGTATTATTTTTAAATGTTTATATTAATTTTTATTCTATTATATTTGTAATTTTTCGTTATCTATTGTCCATTGTCCTTGATTGTAAAAAAAGTTATAATATGCATATCCTTTTAGTCAGCTTATATGTTAGCTGCTTACAAAAAATTAAAAACTTATGTTAGCCAAAGTCAAGAAGATGATGATTGGACCATGAACAATGCAAAAGTTTCTTAAAGTGAGTTTTTTTATTTTTTATTTAAAAAAATAAAAAAATTAAGAACTGGACCAATCGTGGGCCGCCATGTGTCAGTGGAGCCCATGAACAATGCAAAATTCGGATCCTAATTAAGAGAGGGAAGAGCAAGTTTCTTAGCTTGTGTATGGGACCCACTCTCTAAGAACCCTTTAAATCTCTGCAATGTTCATGCTCTTAGTGCCTCAATCCATTAAAACGATAAACTAAAAAAACTAAAATTTAAACTCAACTAAACCATATGATTGAGATTTTAGTAAGAAGACTGATTATGAAACAAGAAGAACTTAGCCGGATTTTGAGTCAAAATTCTCATTGATCCTTAAACATTAGAGTTATTATCAAACCCAATCAAATCAGAAACTGCATTCGCCGCAAAATACTGGAAATTGAGATGAACACCTCCAATGCTTCCTCTATAGCGACCATAACCTCCTCCGTAACCACCTCATCTCGACGACCACGATCTTAGTATCCATGACCACCTCCACCACTTCCTAGCTACAAGAAAACATTCATTTTGCCACTACACAGTCTCAAAACAGTTGCAAAATCAAGATTATAGATTATTTGCGACTACATTTTTGAATATTTTGAAAATAATTATTTAATAATTTAAATTAATTAAAAATTTTATATAAAACTTGAAAGATCAAAATTACTAATAAAAATATCTATACAAAATAATTTCATACGTTTGTCTACTAATGAATTCAATGCATCAAGGGCTGCTTGTTTGTCTTCATGCTCCTATTTCTAACGTTTCCATTCTCTCTATTCTCCTTTTTCACCATCATCAACATCAAAACCACACACTCCTTCTCACTATTCTTCTAGATCATGCATTGGTATTTCTCCTTGTTTCTCAATTCTATAAAGAAGGACAAAGACAGGAAACACAATAGTCTTTGTATATCAAAATCCAGACAAAATATAACATGTTCCAACCTGCAATTAGTGAAGTTGTAAGCAGTGCTACTACCATTAAGAATGAACTGGTATGTTCCAAACAGATTATTCAAATCATGGGTACATCTTTAGAGAAACTAATCAAATAGCAATG
>OVBE01015676.1:0-11341 GCA_900406425.1 Iberis pinnata | reverse complement strand
CCGTACTCACGCCTATTGCGTACGATCATCACTACCATTCGACTCCGCATTCTCAGCTTGCACTACCACCCGCCATCACGCTTTCACGGCCTTCTTTCCCGATGGACGACCATCCATCCACACAGTACCTGATCTGCGCCAACACTCTCAGCTTTGCCTTTGCTTTTCCTTACACATGCGCCTGTCTATTACCAACGATTTGCTTTTTGGGTATATGGTTCCGATTGTCTTGGTGTGTACTCTTTTTCCAGGTTCTAGTTTTATCCCACAGGGTTTTCTAGAATCGGATTTTAACGAGGCCACCAGGACAATCACGTAGGAACCATATATATTTTTCTTTACATATTGCCAAAACATTCTTTTGTAAATAACCGTTTCTTTCATTTTTATTCAATTTAACATTTCATCAAAAAAAAAAAAATTATTACAAACTTAAAGTTTCTTTTAAAAAAGTCTTCCTTTTAATATATAGGAGATTGGTTTTGATTTTCCATTTTTTAAAATAAGTGAGTTTTTGAGTTTTTTATATTTTAAAATAAATGAGTGATTGTAGTTTTTTTAAGTATATGTATTGCTTTTGAGTTTTTCATATTTTTAAAATAATTGAACTTTTGAGTTTTTGAAACTAAATGAGTGAACGTAGATCCTTTTTAAAAATTTATTTTTTTATGTTTTATTTATTGATTTTTTAGAAAAAATGAGCTTTTGAGTTTTAAATTTTTTAAAATAAATAAGTGATTGTAGATTTTTTAAAATGTATTGTTTTTGAGTTTTTTATTTTTAAAAGTGAATGAGGTATTAGTATGTTTGGTTATAAGGATAGTGTAATGGCAACTATATGTAATTAATTATAAAATAAAGGTTATTTTTTAAAAAATCTTCCCTTTTAATATGTAGGGGATTATGCTGTCACACTTTCACTTCGATATTTACATATCTATATTTATCGACAAATTATATAATCATTATTTTTTATTTATAATGATACGTAAAATAAAAGCTATAGTACCATAATTTTGAAATTATAAATTTATAACATATTTCAGCGCATAGCACGGGGCATCATCTAGTATATATATGTATATATATATATTATATTTCAGATTATA
Organism: Iberis pinnata; assembly: GCA_900406425.1. Lineage (NCBI taxonomy): Eukaryota > Viridiplantae > Streptophyta > Magnoliopsida > Brassicales > Brassicaceae > Iberis > Iberis pinnata. The sequence continues at coordinate 10,232 of OVBE01015676.1, read as the reverse complement.
CATATCTATACTTTATGGAATGATTATTATTTTTTAATTACATGATAATAGTAAACATTTATATATAATATATATAATATATCGTAATTATAAATAAGAGATATATTACAATTTTTTTTTAAAGAAAACATAAATGTTGATCCGGTCACGCATTTTTCCTGCTTGACACGGTCCTACCGATCTTGATGGTCTTGTAGTATTGATTCTGATGTCTTGGTTGAACTGATTAGTTGCTCGCTTTGAATGAGGCTCGACTATGATCTTTTTAAGGGGTCTTGACAAGGAGATTCTTCAATTGAGAAGGGTCTAGACGTAGTAGCTGAGAGTTTGCAGGTGGTTCCGATGGGATGGCTTGTGTGTCACTTTGGATCGTCAGCTTCGCGAACGTCTTTTGCCGTGGAGCCGTATGTGAGATGGCATAGAGTTTTTGGATAGTTGACTATATGAAACAACTTGTGATCTTGGGTCGTTGGTGAGAGTATAGAGTTATTCTGGGTAGTCGACAAGATAGCGTAGAGTTAAGTCGGATAGTCGATGAGATAGCGTGGGTAGTCGATGAGATTGCATAGTCGAGTCGGGTAGTCGATGAGAGAGTGTAGTCGAGTCGGGTAGTCGACCGTGCTGATATCTAATTGATTTGGTTCGTTGACGAGCCAGTGGTTATATAACTTGGGTCGTCCATTACGCGAAGGAACACTTGGCTTGGGTGGTCGACTAGGTAGGTGATTCGATTGCTGTGACGATTCTCTTAAGTTTTATCTTTGCGGTTTACCAGATATATCTCTTGCACAGTCTTTCCGACCCCTTTTTCCTTTGAGGCTCACTTTCTATTTATAGAAGATATGTTTTTAGATAGTGGGTCCCATCGAGGGTCCGTGCATTTCTGCTGCGGGTGATATCCGCCCGTCGAGGGTCGGGTTTGGGTCTGCATTCACGTTTTCGATAGAATTGGGCTGGATTCTTAATGGGCTTTTAAGTAGATGCTAATCTAGGCCCAACAGTTGGCCCCAGGTCGGCAAGGCCAATGGTTCTCGACGACCGAATGAACATTGATGCCCGAATAGAATTCAGGCCAAAGTTTTCGAGAAGCTTCTTCCTTTTTTTTGGATGCATGTTCGTGTCCCGGCGAGTGATGTCATGCCATAAGGCCTCGAACTACGAAGAGTCTCTTTATTTCGCTGGAGACTGTTCGTTTTCCACGTCAGCATCTATAAATATTCATATCCTTCTTATTCCATTCATTCTTCTCTCTTATATTTTCACAGGTAAACTTTTTTGCTCTCTCTTATTTCTAAATCATCTCTCCTTTTTTTTGTTTTTTTTATTCCACTGTGGGCCTCCTTCGGGGTCTATTTTTTCCGACGAGCACATTGATATGTCTGGTGAGGATATTAGTTTAAATATAAAAGAAGTTATGTCGAATGAGGCCGGGTCGGTGACGGATAGGCGGTTTTTTGAAATCCCCCAACTCCATGATAAAGACGACGCGGATCTCGACGAGGCGGATAGATCCAGGTGGAACGACGAGGCGGATAGATCCAGGGGAAACGACGAGGCAGATTTTGTGCTCCCTGCTTTAGAAGACGAGTCAGAGAACGAGGAAGGCGACGAGGCGGGATCGCTCAATGCAATGGATGGAGATTACTTTTCCGGGGCCCAACAAAGACGACGAGCCAAAATTTGGTGGAGTTATGCGCTAAATGCGGTACCGCTGATCCCAACCTAGAGTTCAAGATTTGGAGGACTCAAGAGCGCGTGAGGTTGCCGCTGAAGGGATATTTTGTGGCTTTTGAGGATTATTACCTCCTTGCTAACCTGTGGTTTCTCATTCCCCGCTCATCCTTTTGTTTTGTGTGCGTTGACGAATGGCTATTTCTCAGCTGACGACCTCCGCTATACAAAACCTGGTCGGCTTGCTTGTTTTGGGTACAGAGATTGGCGTCCCCGTCTCAGTTGATCTGTTTGATATGGTCGCCTCGATTTATAAGGTTNGGGGGGGGGGGGGGGAGCATCAGATCAGCTACGACACAAGTTTTCTATATTCAGATGAAAAGCAAGTACACCCTTATTACCGGCATGAAAACTAAAGTCTGTGACTGGAAAAAACAGTATTTTTTAAATGACGTTGCTGCTCCCGACTTCAGTCGGGAGTTTATTTGTGATTGGGCACCGGAGATCGCTAGCCACTTGGCTTGTTGGGCTTTTTTTGGATTTTTTGTGCATTCTTGACCTCTGGATTATTTTTTTTTGTAGATAAACCTCTTCCCTTGGAAGCCTTCCCGGCGAATTTCTTGGAGATAGTTAAAAAAAACTTTCTAGGACGTCGATTGTTAAGTGGCCGGACATGGATCGGGAGAGGATTGCGAGGAGCCTAGTGATATTACTCGGTTTTGATGCATAATAGTAGACATTTATGTTTGCCATTCTGAATTATTCCGAGTGTTTTTATTGCATATTTGGTAAAATTTCAGTGTTCTAGGTGTTCGGGTCGAATCAGAGCAAAACGATGCATTTCAGAAGTTTTTCAGAAGATTTCAGAAGTGTCAGAAGAAGTGCTCGATCAAGGACGGTAGAGAATGATCAAGCAGATGATCAATAATATGCACGATCGAGTAACCTAGTTGCTCGATCGAGCAAAAGCTCCTGGAAATATCCGGAGACGAAGATCGATCGTGCAAAAGAAGAAGTGTCAAGCAAAAATGCAAGTTGCTCGATCGAGCACAACCCCCGAGAACAGATTGAAGTTTTCCAATCAAGCCTATTCAAGTTTTCCTTATTTGATATTTTACTTTTTAGCCTATAACAATGTGTTTTAGGACTTTAGAACTAAACTTTATTTTATTTTTGAGAGAATTACTGAGGGAGAGGGGATTCAACCTGCGTTTGGAGAAGATTTCTGAACCCTTTTATATATTTATATATATTTTAATTATGTGTTCTTCTCTGATATTGTGTTGTTCATGCTTTGCAATGTCTAAGTAGTTCACTAGTTAGGTTTTAGGGTTTGCTAGGGAAACCAGGTTTGAATGTTAGGTTTAACTTTGTAGGATTGAATTTGTTAGGTTCTTAGTCTAAATTTGTTCTCAATGCTTGAATTAGATTGATAACCTAGTTCATGATAATAGGTTAATAAATTCAAAGAGATTTGATTTAGAAACCTAACATAATTTAGATGAATAAGTGTTTTCACATGCGAGACTATTGTTTTAATGCTTATGAACAATTGAATCCGAGTTTTAATGCATGATTGAATTGTTTTAAAGACAGCGAGAGTTTGTCTCTGGCAATTCGATCATAGGGTTTAATACTTCGAGAGGATATTAAACTGCATTCGTTTTTCATGTTGAGAATTATTTCAATCTAAATCATGCATGTTAACTTGACTTTAAACCTGAATACCTACGGATTTTCCCATTGCCTAGTGTTTTATTATCATAGTTTTTAAACTGTTTTTTAATTACCGTTTTGATTCACAATCATATATATTATTCTCACTTTAGCCATATTCGAAGTTTTAAACTGAACGTGCATTTCTGGTCTCTGTGGATTCAATACCTTTCTATAGTTCTTTGATATGTTCTCTGCAGTATTAGTTAAAATTTAACTCTTAACCTATCACCTAGCCCGTATAAATAGGAGTAAGGGTTCTTCCCCTTTCTTTTTATATTTTTGCCCCTAGATTTTGCTGAGATGAATCTTAGTTCAATTTTTCTAACTTTGGGCTGACGTCTTTTGTGTAGTTAAGCGTAATCAGTTCAGTTATCCACCCCGCACATCGAACATGACTTCAGATTTCATTGCTGAGATGAGTGCCAAAGCTCTAAAGGCTCAGGCCGAGGCAGGGACCATCAAGAAGGCATCCTCAAAGAAGCCTACAAAGGTAGGAGCGTTGGTGGCCACCGAAAAGATGACGATCAATGCAAAGGGGCATGAGAAATATGATTTGGCGAGTCGGTCGAAGGGACATGTCGGAGGGAGTGCGCCCGAGGCTCAAAAGGATAGAACCATAAATTTTTTAGCCGTGGATAATCTGAAGGGGAAAGTCGATCCCGCAACATCAAAAAAGAGGCTTGCGTCGGGGCTGCGAAGGATAAGGTTTCTGGTGGGGTCGTTATAAGGGAAAGTGATGACGTGGCTCCTTTAGCTGTTGTTGCAGCGATATAATAGGTGGGAGACGATGGGGATCTGGAGAGGGTTGATGTTGAAAAGGTTTCCGACAAGGGGATTCCTTCTCGGTCTCCTTCTGATAGACGTGTAGTGAAGAAACTGAGAGGCCCCACCCATATATCCTTTGAGTACTTGAATTTTAAAGTTCTTTTTGATGACGAGGATGCATGCACCAAGCTGGTTCGGCAGATTCTGGGGGTTTTTCGACCTTTGATCCTCGAGGACCTGGCCCCTCCTGTTCTTTTTAAGTCGTATGCTAGCCTTGGTCTGTAGGTATTTCTATTGTTGTTTTCGATGCAGTCCTGGGCTTTTTTGTGGTGACTGTTATCTTTTTATTTCCACAGTTGTTGGGAGCGAGAAATGCGATGGCGAACGTCTTCAATAATTACTTGAATCATAAGACCACTAAGTGTGACGATCTAAAGAAGGAGCTCGGCCAGGCTCTTGCATTGGTCAAGAAGGGTGATGAGAAGGTCATGGTGCTGGAGGGGGAGATGACTAGGCTTCGGGACCGTATGAATGTTCTTTCAGAGGCCTACTCGAAGCTTTCCGAATTGTCGAAGGACCAGGCCGAAGAATTTAGGAGGAGCAGGTTCAGATTAAAGATGAGATTGACTTACATAAGGAGAAGCTAGAGATCATCGATAAGCAATTAAGTAAAGAGCGTCAAGACAGGGATATGATCATTGTTCGGGAAAAACGGGAGACTCAAGAGAAATGTGTTTGGCGGTTTGAGAGGGTGAGGAAGTACTTGGATGAGTGTAAGGTCACTGGCAAGATTGAAACAAGGCTCGGCATTGTCAAGGGCACCCTTGATGCTATGAGCCTTATTGAGGAGTTTGGTGGCTCGGTGACCAAGTCCATTTCTGAGAGTTTTGAGAAGGAATTTTCCAAGTTGCTTGAGGAGCAGAAGGCTTGCGTCGCCACTCCCCTTTCTGACAAAGATCTTGGCTTTTCCCCGGTCGTCAGCGAGTCGGGCTCGAACCATAGGCTGATCTCTTGGGAGGACGTCGACTAGATGCAGGTGAGTGGGAACAAGGTCTCGACCGCTGGTACTGTCGTTGCAACGCAAGCTTAGAATGTTGAAAGTTTGGCTGATGCGGTGGCACACGCTAGTCAAGTGGAAGACGATGTCTCTCCTAATGTTGATCCTGCCCACCCTACTAATTCTGTTGATCCTCTCTCTTATCCCGTCACAACCGCTTGATTTTCTTAATCTTTTTTAGTTTTTGGTTGTTTTTTGGACATATGTTTTTAGTTTTTGTTGATGAGGGTCCTTTTGTACTCTGATTTTCATTTTGAACAATAGTCGAAGGCTTGGACCCCTTTTGTAGTCATCTTATTTAAATTAATGTGATCTTTTTTCGTTTGTTTAGACATTATTGTAGTGGTTATCTTTGTTGTGACGAGGTGAAATTTTTTGATATTAGGGTTTTTAGACGATCGAGTTTTAACTCGACGGGGCGTTGCCCGGTTTTTAGACAAAAGAGTTTCAACTTGATGGGGTGTTGCCTGGTTTGTAGACAAACGAGTTTCAACTTGATGAGGCGTTACTGGTTTTAAACAAACGAGTATAACCTTGATGAGGCGTTTTTCAATTTTTTAGACATACGAGTTTCAACTTAATGAGGCATTGCTCGGTTTTTAGACGAACGAGTTTCAACTCGACAAGGCGTTGCTTGACTTTCGACAAACAAGTTTCAACTTGACGAGGCGTTGCTCGATTATTTCATTATTACGATATATATGTATATACATATTTTTATTTCCTTTTTATTTAATAGTTGCGCCCCCGATGGGCTGCCTACATACCCATTATAGAGGGATCAAGAAAGACGTAGTTCTCGTTACAAAAGTGACGGTGTCAGTAGAAGCGCTTTAGATGTCTCCCGTTCCATGGTCACAAGATGGGGTCGCCGTTGAGATCGACGAGCCTATATACATTGGAGGATGGGGTCGCCGTTGAGATCGGTGATTTGGTATGAACCCTCCCATTTTGTTCCTAGCTTACCTGCTCGTGGTTCTCTAGTGTTCTCAAATACATGTCAGAGAACGAGGTCTCCTTTGGTGTAGTGCTTGATTCTTACGCTCTTGTTGTAGTGTTTCACTGCCAGTTTTGTATCCGTAACAGTGCTTGGTCGTGTAACTCTTCTACTTCGTCCAATTTGTCCTTGATCATATCGCTATTGAGGTCTTTGTTACTTGGAATTTTGAGTCGTCAAAGGCTATACATGTTTGCTTCTGCGGGAACAATTGCCTCGACTCCATGGGATAACGAGAATGGTGTGGTATTTGTTGAAGTTCTTGGCGTTGTACGGTGAGACCATAAGAACCTGTCAAGCTCGTCTTCCCAACATCCTTTTTTCTTTTTGAGTCTTTTCTTCAGTCTGTCGATGATCATTTTGTTTCTTTCCTCGGCATGGCCGTTTCCCTGTGGATAGCGCGGTGTCGAGTGATTTAGTTTAATTTTCTACCATGAGGAAAGTTTTCTGAATTTGTGAGAGCTGAATTGGGTTCCATTATCTATCACAATTTCGTTTGGCATGCTGTGCCTTCATATAATGTTCTTCCAGAAGAAATTATGTACTTCGGTGTCCTGGATTTTTGCGAAAGAGTCTGCCTCTACCTATTTACTAAAGTAATCGGTCATGATGGGGAGGAATTTTTTCTGTTTTGACGCGAGAAACGGGCCGACTATATCCATCGCCCACCTCATGAATGGGTATGGTGGGGTCGTCTACCGGAGTAGTTTCGTGGGAAGGTGAGACTTGTTGCGTGTCTCTGGCACTGTTTGCATTTGACTGAGTGGATGTTGCAGTCAGCTACCATCGTCGGCCAATAATGGCCATGGCGTTTAATTATATGTAAGAGTGCTTGTCCCCCGGAGTGATTGCCGCATGCCCCCTCACGAGTCTCACTCATGATTATTTCGGCCTTGTCGCCTGCTACACATGTGAGAAGGATCTTGTTCGTATCATGTCTAAGGATTTGGTTATCTATGACAGTGTAGTGTGCGGGTTTTACTTTAAGTCACCTTGTCGCCCATCATTCTTGCGGAAGTTCTCGTTTGTGATGTAGCGTATGATTTCAGTTCTCCAGTCTTTAGTTGGTTCTTCTTCCAATTCATTGATTGAGGCGTGATGTCTCTGCATTTTAGTGGTTTTAGGAAGTCATTTAACATAATTTTAGGGTCTTTTAGTTGTACATATGTTGCATCCATAGACTTTATTAGTAAATTTGCATTTTTAGGAAGTTCTCCATTAGCACTTGCATACATATGCATTTTGGAGATTTTTCAGGACTTTCAGGGGTTTTTAGAACATAAGTGAAAAATTGGAGAAGAAAAGGGAAATGCACAATAAGGAACCAACTTCACCATCGAGCCCAACCAATTCCACAATCGAGCCCAACCAACTTCCTCATCGAGCTGAACATGGCTCAATCACGAAGCATTCTCTCGGGCCGCCTCGATGACATGCCTTGATCACCACTAAGCCGGCTCGATTAATGATCGAGCCCAGCTCGACCATCTCGCATGCCACCTCGATCACCACTAAGTCGGCTTGATCCCATCCAATCCTCAACATGGCTTGATCCCAGCCAAATCTTCTACGTATCGATCATCCGACCCAACGTCTTCAACATGGCTCGATCACATCACGTTTCCACGTTGAGCCGTCTTCAACACCACCTCGGTCAATTTTCTTCATGGCTCGATCACCATGATCGAGCCAAGCACCTCCGACCCGACTAACTCGATTTCAGGATGAACCAGACCCAAGATCTAGATTAATCATTATGTTTTGTCTTTTTTGCTTTTTAGGGCTTTTCTCAAACACTATAAAAGCCCTAAAACACCTCCATTTCTAACAAGCTTTAATTTTTAGCCATTTTGGATTTGTTCTTAGGTTTTTATTCTCTCTGTTTTTGATTTGTTGTTTTCATGTAAAAACCCAGATTTTGATTAAGTTTGTGTTTTCCTTCTGATTTCTTCATTTCATGCATAGATTAAGACTGTGAACTATCTGGTGCATGCTGATCTACGTATTTATGCTTTTAATCTCATTTTCACCTTGATCACTTTTTATGGTTTGCTATTGTTTTGTTGTTATTCTGTTTTTCTGGGTTAGTGTTCTTGATGTTCTTCATCATTGACTTTTGATTGAATGTCTTGCTTAGTAGTTATGCTTTCCTGTTTTTCTGATTTCGCACCCAACATGCGTAGTGAGTAGTTACCTTAGGTTCCTGAGGATGGGGTAGATTGGTGTTGATTTCTTGTTCCTCAGGCTCCTAAGTTTAATTGCATCTAGATCCCTTATGTTTCATTGCTCTTCATGCTGATTTCTTTCTGATAAACTGAAATCTGATTTAAGGCATTTCAGCACTTAGAAGGTGTTTAATGAAATGCCTGAACATGGTGATTTCAGAGATTTGCATATCCTAGCCTAAGAGATTAAATGTTTAGGGTGCTTATTGGCTTTAGTAGATTGATTCTTCATGCCTGCTAGGTAGTGTTCCGTTAATGAGAGTTAGTCTGGTGATTGCTTAGGATGATTCCATTTATCAATAGATTGGACTTGGTTGCATATGAATCTGCTGTCTAGGGGTTTAGCTCATTGTTTGAGGTATGTTAGGAGCTTAGTTAGTTCAGGAAGGATCTCTGGTCGATTACTCCCATTTTTAGAAACTGCTTCCATTTGATTGCATTTTTACCCATTTTACTTTTCTATTTACGTTTCACTAGCTGTCTATCTTTTACTTATGCATGCTTACTTTCATTTCTGTTTTATTTCATGCATTTTTTCTATGTTATGTTCATTTAGGAACTGTTAGTAAACCTCCATTTTCATATTTAGCTTGAATAAGTAGTTCCATTGCATCCAAATTGCTAGCATCACACCCATTTGGATTGACAACCTATCTATACTACAATGACATATTTGTGATACACCACTATACTACATCGACATATAAAATACGTGTTATCAATTTGGCGCCGTTGCCAATTGGGTGTTTGTTTGTTACATTCTGAATTTTGGATCTATTGAGTTCAAGTTCTTTTCTTTTACTTTACTGATTTATGTTTTCTCTTTGTTAGTGCATCTCAGGTGTTTTACTTGCAAATGGAGAACATTGACCACGTTAACCAACACACCATTGGTGCGGGTGACTACCCAAACATTCACACACAACACTATGGAATCAACCCACCTACTGCTCATAACAATAATTTTGAGATCAAGCAAAACTTGATAGCTATGGTTCAGAGGAATATGTTCCATAGCTTACGAATGGAGGATCCACTCGACCACCCGGACGAGTTTGACAGATTCTGTAGTCTCGCCAAGATTAATGGTGTGAGTGAGGATGCATTCAAGTTACATCTCTTTCCCTTCTCTTTGGGTGACAAAGCTCGCCAATGGAAAAAATCCCTTCCTCAGAATTCCATCACATCCTGGAACGAGTGCAAGACGACAATTCTTGCCAAATTCTTCTCAAGCTCAAGAACGACTAGACTTCGCAATGACATATCTGTTTTTGCATAGAGGAATGTTGAGACATTCTGTGAAGCTTGGGAGAGGTTCAAAGGGTACACGTTGGAATGCCCACATCATGGTTTCAGCAATGCCTCCCTCCTTAGTACTCTCTATAGAGGAGCTCTCCCCAGGATCATAATGTTACTTGATACAGCAAGCAATGGGAGCTTCCTGAACCAAGGTGTTGATGATGGTTGGGAGCTAGTGGAGAACTTAGCACAATCCGATGGAAATTACATTGACGACTATGATCGCCCACCACGGGGCAGTACTGATTCTGATGACAAAACAAGGAGGGACNCAAAGGAAAGTCTCCATTGATGGAATGGGGGGCAAAATGTGGGCGCGTAAATCGACTTGGGTCGACTTACCAGGCCCGGGTCAGCTCGACGACCACACAAGGTGAGTCGCGACGTAACTTCGGAAGGTCGACTCGACGACCACACCCGGTGAGTCGTGACGTAACTTCGGAGGTCGACTCGACGACCACACCCGGTGAGTCGTGACGTAACTTCGGAGAGTCGACTC
>OVBE01015675.1:0-11341 GCA_900406425.1 Iberis pinnata | reverse complement strand
TGTAAGCTTCATAAGAACTTGATCTTAATATATTTGACTAGGAGTTAAAGGTAGGACTGTAACTTTTCTGTCTTTGAATTTGAATGAGTACTTGTTGGTGTAGCCATCAAGTATAAGTCTTCTATAGAATTGCCATGGCCTTCCCAATAGTATTTGACTTGGTCCCATGGCCAGGACATCACAAAACACTTCGTCTTCATATTTTCCAATAGTAAAAGGCACATTAAACTGAAGAGTAACCTGCAGTTGTCCTCTCTCATTAAGTCATTGTAGTTTGTAAGTTTGGGGTGTTTTAATGGTCTTATGACTTAGCTTCTCAACTATACTCTCACTAGCTGCATTAGTACAACTTCCTCCATTGATGATGAGGCTACGTACTTTTTCTTTAACAAAACAGCGTGTGTGAAACAAGTTATCCCTTTGCTCAATTTCTTCAGTTTTGTTGTGAACACTCAAATTCTTCTAACTACAAGAATCTCACCAATAGTTGGTGCTTCTCCTTCTTCTTTTGGTTCAGGTTCAGATTCATTCTTAGGAATTATGTCTCCATTATCAAGTAACAGAAAGGTTTTCTTGCTAGTACATTCTTTCACCATGTGACCCATTCCTTGACATTCCATGAAATCTAATGTAGTTTCTTTTTTCCTTCTTCAGAGTTCCACCATAATGAAGACATTGTTGATACCAAACTTATACAAGTTTCTTTTGGAAGCTTGAAAACACTTATAGGATACACTGGTAGCGAGAGAGCTACAACCTTGAGAAGAACTTCTTTTCCACCACCTTGAGATAGATTCTTAGTGAACCAGTTTGATAGCCTTCCTTTGAGTTTCTCCCTTAATAACTCTAATAGTTTAATTTTAGACACCGAGAAAGATTCTTGAAGTCCTAAATAACTACTAGCTCCACCATCATTTTCTATCCCCATTATACCTTTAAATAGTTGTTTGGTACCTTCATTCACTTTCTCCCTAAAAGAAAGAGAGGATTTTTGGAAGTTTATAGTTTGGCCAAAAGCTTTCTTGGAATCTTGAAGGATGGTGTTAAGGCTTTCAACTTGCTCTTGTTTAGATTTCACAATGAAGAGTGTGTCATCAGCAAAAAGCAAATGATTAATTTGAGGCTCTTCCTTAGAACATTGCATTCCTCGTATTGGTCTGTTTACTTGAGCCTTTTTGATAGCACATGAGTCTTTTTGTACAAATTACAAATAGGAAGGGAGACAAAGGGTCTCCTTGTCTAAGACCTCTCTTGGAATGAATCATTCCATAAAGTTGATTGTTGATAAGTACAGAGAATGTGACAGTCTTGACACATAATAAAATCCACTCAATCCACTTGTGATGAAAGCCTAAAACACTCATCATCTTTTCCAAAATAATCCCACTCCACCCTGTCATAAGCTTTTGGCATATATGATTTTATGCCCATCAAGTTCATTGACATATATCTGGATGGGATTTGAAGCTATACACAAATTTGGGCAATCCAAATGTTATATGATATGAGTCTTCTTGGAACAAATGTAGATTATGAATATGAAATTATCGTATGCAGCCACAGCTGTAACCTGCTTACCATAATCTTATCCACTTTTTTCTACACAACATTGTATAGACTGAGTGGCCTTAGGTCTACCATATGCTATGTGTTTGGCTTCTTGGGAATAAGACACATATGAGTATAATTCTAATCCATTAGGAATTCTTTACTTCAAAAAACTTCTATCTCTTTTGTGATAAAGGGCATATATCCTCCCAATAATTATGATAATAATTCTCAGGTATACCATCAGGACTAGGGGAGCTTGATGGGTTAATTGGAAAAAGAGCAACTTTAATTTCTTCAGTGGAGATTGATTTCACTAAGATTTGATTTATCCTCTGTGAGACTTTTGACTGCAGTCCTTAAGTAAAGTCTTCAATGTTTTCTTGATAGTTTGATGCAAACAAGGTATTAAAATAATCGCAGTTTATCTGAATCTTAGAAGCTTCACTTCTATTGGTATTTCCATTATTATCCACCAGATATTCAATGTGATTGGCTGATGGAAGAATTTAAAGTTTAAATCTTCTTCTTTAAGCCAATTCTCTCTTGACTTTTGTTGCTAATGAATTTCCTCTTCTCTGTAGGCTTATATAAGATCTTTTTTCCCCCCCAAAATATCTTGTGATATGAGGAATTATCATTGGCTTGTTCTATTTCTAGAGCTTTCTACAATCTCTGTATTTTGTTTATTGCATTACCATTATTTATCCTTGTCCACTAGCTCATTTCTTTTATGAACTCTCTTATTTTGAAACATGTTTTGTTGTGAAAGTGAGAGCCTACAGATCCCCATATGCGTTTCACAATGTTTTTAAGAAAGTGAGAGCTAGTCTTTTTCCACTTCTTTCAAAGACCCCTTCACTCTTTCTTCCCTGATGTTCCTTTCAGGCTTTGAGGCTACTATTAGATATCTACGCATTTTCTCCAGTCCCTCTTTTACAATCTTTGGCCTTCCTGTATTTGAGTTTATCCCCAACTGATGTTCTTTCTTGTTTTCCAACTCTCTGATTAAATCTTGGATTATCAGTTGAAGCACCTGCTGATATTTTCAGATTGGCTACCCATACCCATAGACACTTATTATGCTCATGTATTAATCTTTGGTAATAGTAACACATTTTCTCTACACATTCGAAATCAGACAGGATCTTGGATGATAGAAGTAGGATTGTTTTGAATCTTCTTAGGGGTTTTGATGTCACTAGTTTAACCAGCACTCTTACAAGGGGTTCAAAAGCGACTTCTTTTACAAGCCCGCAAACTCTCCAAGATCTATTATAGCTACTTTTGTGTAAGACTTCATCGTAATATTCCTCATTCTAACCCATACCATGATGGATCTCTTTAAAGCTAATCCCCATTGATTAAAGGCGTGAGCTCCTTTATTCAACATCATTTGCAAATCATGTTCATATTGGAATATAAATTGAAAGGTATCTTTTGAAAGAGCTTTCATATAATTATTACCTTTTTGGCATATCCAAAATGAGATCCGATATATCCGGGTGATATGGGTTTAGCTTTCTTCCTATGAACTAAACTCTGGTCTCGTTAGAAGCTTGTAGGGCTCTTCATCCTCTTCAAGAGTGAGCCCATGGAACTCAAAATCTAAAACCACTATTCTTCTAGGATCAAAACTCACCATAAAGATCTTCTTTAGGGTGATTTTATAATTTTACAGAGGAGCTCAGTAATCGCAAAGAACTCACCCTAATATTGGATAATTGCATTGGATACTGTAAACTCACCGTAATATTAAGTAAATGACATACACTTATAGCTTCACTCTCTCTCTCCCCAGACAATATATCTATATACTATATTACCTTTCACAATCACATGCTTTCTTTCTCTTTTTTTGTTTTTTTGTTTTTTGTGTGTCTTTTATTTGTCGAGACTTTTTCATATTTTTTTTGTTTGATAAATTTTTTATTTGCTAACCTCATATTGTTTTTATGTGGCCAATTATTTTTTTATTAATTATTTTTGGGTTTAGATTTATGATTTAAGGCTTATATTTTGATATTTTAAGTTTATATATTGGGGTTTTGCTTATATTTTGGGGTTTTAGGTTTATATTTTGTGGTTTTTGGTTCATATTTTGGGGTTTTGAGTTTATATTTTGGGGTTTTGAGTTTATATTTCGAGGTTTTGATTGAAGTTTTCGGTTTATATTTTGGGGTTTTCAATTTATATTTTGGGGGTTTTGAGTTTATATTTTGGAGGTTTTGAGTTTATATTTTAGAGTTTTCAGTTTATATTTTGGGGTTTTGAGTNGGGTTTTGAGTTTATATTTTGAAGTTTTCGGTTTATATTTTGGGGTTTTCAATTTATATTTTGGGGTTTTGAGTTTATATTTGGAGGTTTTGAGTTTATATTTTAGAGTTTTCAGTTTATATTTTGGGGTTTTGAGTTTATATTTTGGAGTTTTCGGTTTATATTTTGGGGTTTTTGGTTTATATTTTGGGGTTTTCCGTTTATATTTTGGGGTTTAAGATTTATTTTTGGGATTTTGAGTTTATATTTTGGAGTTTGGATTTATATTTTGGATTTTGAGTTTATATTTTGGGGTTTGAGTTTATATTTTGGGGTTTGGATTTATATTTTGGCGTTTAGGGTTTTAGATTTATATTTTGGGATTTTGGATTTATATTTTGGGGTTTAGGATTTATTTTTGGGAATTTAGGGTTTATATTCAGGATTTTAGGTTTATATTTTGGGGTTTTCAGTTTATATTTTGGNGGTTTATATTTTGGGGGGTTTGAGCTTATATTTTGGAGTTTTTGGTTTATATTTTGAGGTTTTTGGTTTATATTTTGGGGTTTTTCGTTTATATTTTGGGGTTTAAGATTTATTTTTGGGATTTTGAGTTTATATTTTGGAGTTTGGGTTTATATTTTGGATTTTGGGTTTATATTTTGGGGTTTGAGTTTATATTTTGGGGTTTGGATTTATATTTTGGCGTTTAGGGTTTTAGATTTATATTTTGGGATTTTGGATTTATATTTTGGGGTTTAGGATTTATTTTTGGGAATTTAGGGTTTATATTCAGGATTTTAGGTTTATATTTTGGGGTTTTCAGTTTATATTTTGGGGGTTTGAGCTTATATTTTGGAGTTTTCGGTTTATATTTTGAGGTTTTTGGTTTATATTTTGGGGTTTTTCGTTTATATTTTGGGGTTTAAGATTTATTTTTGGGATTTTGAGTTTATATTTTGGATTTTAGGTTTATATTTTGGGGTTTGAGTTTATATTTTGGGGTTTGGATTTATATTTTGGCGTTTAGGGTTTATATTTTGGGATTTTGGATTTATATTTTGGGGTTTATGATTTATTTTTGGGGATTTAAGGTTTATTTTTGGGATTTTAGGTTTATATTTTGAGTTTTTGAGTTTATATTTTAGGGTTTTGAGTTTATATTTTGAGGTTTTGGTTTATATTTTGAGGTTTTGAGTTTATATTATAGAGCTTTGGGTTTATATTTTGAGGTTTTGAACTTATATATTGGGATTAGTGTTTGTATACATAGGTATTCAGGCTATAATTGTTAGTAAAAAAGATAAGATATCTTCTATATATATATATATATATAGCTAATAATCACAATGGTTATATTCTTAATAACTAACCTATAACTGTTATTCATTTATTTGCCCCTTTATTTTTTTATAAATGAATTAATTAGTTTTATTTTTTTTGAAAATTAAATCAGCGACTGTTTTCATTTCCCAAAAAAACTTTGGCTCTTACTGTTATAGCTTTCGCTTCATTTTTGCCATTTTACCAATCATGTCTGATTGTCTGGAGAGGAAAAGAAGAAGCCGACAGAAGAAAGTGTGGTACGACTAAAGCTTCGCCGTTTTAGCAAACTAAATCAAATCGTACCAAACCAATGGTACGGTTTCAGGTTTGACCAGTCGGTTCGTGGATTCTCCTTGTCTAAAAGAGTCTTGAGAGATCATTTTGGTATTTCGATCATCTGCGAAAATGGTGGCTCGGAAGTTCGTCGTCCTCCACGAAGATTCGAGCTTTATTGNTCGTCGTCCTCCACGAAGATTCGAGCTTTATTGTCGACTGCGATACTGAATATGGCCTTGAGGTCTGTATCTCTCTCTCTCTCTCTCTCTTTCAGTGGCATCCTATACAAATATTTTTCTCGTTGTGTCGAATTGGATGATCATCCACCATCTACAGGTTTTACAGATTCAAATTTTCTCCCTCACTATGATTCCTCCTGATGAGCAAAAGGTGTTTTTTTCTTTCTTTCTTATCTGTTTTTATTTCCGGTATGTATGGATTCTCTAATGATTTCTGTTATCAAATTTCGGGCGATAGCTTGTTGCGGAAGATGATGATCGATTGGTATCGGATGAATCCGATCTCGCTACTATATGCGATAAACTTCGATTGGTCTCAATTGGAGATAAGAAGTCTGAAGGTGACTCTAGTAGGTGTGAGGAATCTGATGTGGAAATTATGAAATCAGACGAAGAATTGGCACGAATGTTGCAGGTTTTTTTTTTAATTACAATTTTGATCGTTTGTTCTTCTGAATAGGCAATNGACGAAGAATTGGCACGAATGTTGCAGGTTTTTTTTTTAATTACAATTTTGATCGTTTCTTCTTCTGAATAGGCATTTATAAACTGATTAGTGATGATGATACAGAAGTAATTTTGATTTCGGGTTTCCTGTTTGAAGGCAGAAGAAGAGGCGATGATGTTTCAACAATATGTTGCTGCACAAGATAGCAACGAATTTGAGGGAAGAATAAGGCCTTATGTTAGCCAAGTCCTCATGGTAATAGGCTACTTTCTTCGAATATAATCTGGAGATGTGTATTGATGTCTGATTGCTAATTTGTTTTTCTCAGTATGAAGATCCAGTCCGTCAAGAAGCTGCTAGAAAGACTGTTCCTAAAGACGAGCTTGAGGAGAAAGCTTTGGTTTCTCTGGCTAAGGTTTTGAGTTTTATATTCACTGATTAATTGAATTATAAGTTGTATTATTAAAATCCTTGAATGAAATTTAGACTGAAGCTTTTAGGTTGATGTTTGTTAGATCTTATGTGATACTTTTTTCTGATCCAAACATTTAGGAGGGAAATTTCGAGCCATCAAAATATGAACAAGACTATGCTTTCCTGCTTCAGCTACTTTTCTGGTTCAAAAGATCCTTCAGGTGTTTTCTGAGCTCCCTTTTCTTTGTCCTTTAAGGACTTCTGACATTGTCACCTGCATAATTGAAAAGTGTAATTTGAAACAAACCACAGAAAGATATCACCTAGTTGAGCTCAAATTTGGTTCATATTTTTAACCCAAAGCTAAATCCTAAGGTTTACTATTGAAATCCTATCATGGAATTTAGAATTGAAGGTTAAGAGACTTTTTCTCATCTGCTCACCGGTTTGTTTAGTGTTCATTGTATGTGGCATATTTAGTTGTAAGACAGTAGTTTGAAGAACCTCCTTTTCTAGTTGTTGACTGGGTGATAATGCAGCTGGGTCAATGAACCTCCTTGTGGTGGTTGTGGTAACAAAACCATAGGCCAGGGAATGGGAAACCCACTTACTTCAGAGCTTGCTTATGGAGCAACTCGAGTTGAACTATATGGGTACGTGAATTACTTTTGTGTTTCTTTTATTTTCTTTTTGTGTAGGAAATGTAACATGTGTAACATGCTTATTCTGAACTCACAACCTATTCCAATCAAGTGGNTTCAGAGCTTGCTTATGGAGCAACTCGAGTTGAACTATATGGGTACGTGAATTACTTTGTGTTTCTTTTATTTTCTTTTTGTGTAGGAAATGTAACATGTGTAACATGCTTATTCTGAACTCACAACCTATTCCAATCAAGTGTTGAAGAACTGTAAAAGCGCTTGATCACTTGCATTTTTTTTAGTATATTGGATTGAGAGCAAGAATTACTTGGCTTTTACAATACTTTGATTATTTTCTGTTGTCGAACTTTAGTTTGACATGTTGTTTTTGTTGTTTCACTCTACTTATACAGCTGTATCTTGTGCCCAACAGTTACTCGATTCCCTCGATATAATGATCCACTAAAGGTAATTTAGTACCGAATACGTTGGAAGATACATGTTCTGGACTTCATTTACAGGTTCCATTTTCTCCATGTTCATGCAGCTCGTAGAAACAAAGAGAGGTCGTTGTGGGGAGTGGGCCAACTGCTTTACACTGTACTGTCGCTCGTTTGGCTATGATTCTCGTTTGGTAACTACCTAACATTGTTGCCCTGAAAAATTGTCAGTTCTGCTTTTGATGTTTGTAATGTGTTTTTGTAATATTATTCATTTACAGATATTGGACTTCACAGATCATGTCTGGACTGAATGCTTCTCTCCATTGTTGGGAAGGTAAACTTCATGTGCTAAACAAGTCTATTGACTTCCTGGGTAGGAACTTTCATTCGTGAACCAAAGTAATATGTGTCGTTTTTGTCTTTCGGCAGATGGATCCATCTTGACCCTTGTGAAGGAGTGTTTGACAAACCCATGCTATATGAGAAAGGGTAAGCTTTGTTTACAAGTTACCTCCCCATAATGAATTCAATGCCATATTCTCACAAAATTTCTGCCTTGTAGATGGGGTAAAAAATTGAATTATGTTATTGCGATTTCCAAGGACGGGGTTTGTGATGTAACTAAGCGATATACAAAGAAATGGCATGAGGTAATGCTATTTGTCTAAAAGTCTGTATTACTTCAGTTCCATTCATCACTCATGGTCTTGCTGTTATTTTCCACTTTAGGTTTTGTCTAGACGAACTCTCACAACCGAATCATCTTTGCAATCTGTTCTTCGAACCCTGACAAGGGAACGGCGAAGGAGCGTTATGTTCAACGTTTTATCTGAACTTGAAAACCAAGACAGCAAGGAGCTAGAAGAACTGGAGAGAAATCTGCATTCCGTAGATGATGCATCGGTTTCTTTACCTGGAAGGCAAAGTGGGGACAAGGAATGGCGTATTCTGAGATCAGAATTTGGTTCAGATGAAAAATGCTCTATCAGCTCTTCTTCTTGCCCAGTTCGCATTTGCGTTGATGACCATGTGACCAATATTTATGACTCGTTTCTGCCTCTCATTACTCATTTCATTGAAGCTGATTTACCTGTAGCAAGAGCAATTGAGCTACTTCAGATTATCAAACGAGTCCTAGAGGATCTGAAGAAGAATGCATCTTACAAAACAAGGAAGACTCGATTGAATTTAGATTCAAATAGCTCAAGTTCGTTCCCAGAGCAGTCTCTTCCTGCACTTCACGGTTTGCTTCTTGCTCTTTCTTTAAAGAGCGAGAAAGACACAGAGGATAAATTACTCCCAATATGCTTAGACGGGAAACCCACAAAAACGGCTTTAGCATTGCCAGTTGCGCTGGACGCTTTAAGGGAACTGATCACTGACCTCGGCAAATGCCTAAACTTGAACAAAGATTCACTGTCTTTTCCGTTTCTGAAACAAAACAGGATATGCTCTGGTTCTGTCCTTGCAAGTGGTGAAGAGCTTCCATCTGGCACTGTAAGTAGTATGCTACTATAACTCTCATCTTACCATTAATTAAAACTTTTGGCGGTTATTCTTAAATGGAATGCCTCAGGCGACCGCAGCTTTTGATGGAATCCAAGAATCCAAATGGGAGGAACCAAATGGTGCAAAAGGTAAGAACTAAAGCCTCATTAAAACTTCTGATAATTTCTTACATGTTATGATGTGAAATACCCATCTCTCCTCTCTTACAGGCTGTTGGATAGTGTACAAAACACTCTACAAACAGATGCAACAACTCATAGCATATGAGATTATGTCTGCTAATGATGCCCCAGAGAGAGACCCCAAAGATTGGTAATGTCTTTTTCTTTTTTGCTTTCAAGTCTAAACATACATATCTGATGCTGTTTGTTACCTCGGCCAGGGTCCTTGAAGCAAGTAACGACGGTGGATCGACATGGCATGTTCTGGACAATCAAACTGGCCAAGTATTCGAGGGGAGGTTCCAACGCAAATCCTACAAAATAACATCACCAGGATTCCAAGCAAATCTTTTCAGGTATACCAAATATATTCTCTGATTTAGTCAAAATCACAAATATGATTTGAAATGGATTTGATTAGACGGTCCCAATTTTATGTGTATGTTGCAGATTCCGGTTTTTATGTGTACGAGACGTGAATTCGACCTCCAGACTGCAGCTAGGGAGCATCGATCTTTACCGGATTAACGATTAATTAACTGATGCATATGAAATGTAATTTTATGTATAACTATACCATAAACAACAAGTCGTGTGTTTCGACTTTCTGCAATTCGTAAGGGAACAGGCCACAACTGTTTGATGTGTAAGCGAAAGCTATTGCTATTTCTAAAATGGTAACAGCTCCTTTTCGTATATCTTGCCAGCAACAAGTATCTTTTGGGTCTATTATAATAAAATGGCCTAAATACCATATGATGGAGGAGGCTTGGTCCTTTTCCAGGATTTGAACATCACTCTAATAATGAAACTGGAAACATCGTTAAAAGAGCAGTGCTCAAGTAATATTTTAAAATGTTAGTCGAATGACTTTTGTTCCAAAATATACCATAAACATTTAAAATGAATTATTTTAGTTTTTTAGTTTAAAGTTTATTATTTTTTGGTTTACATGTTAATTTTTAGGCTTTAGGTTAGGTTTAGTTTTGATGTTTTATAGTTTAGTTTGAGTTTTATAGTAATTTGTAAGAAATAATTTTTAGTGGTATTTTTGAAAAATAACAGCATTTTTATTCAAAAACTTAAATGCATGGTATTTTAGAGACTTTTCCAACATTTTTCACTTAAAAATTATACTGAGTTTTTCTCTTTTAAGGCAACCTCATTTCATTTTTAACTCTAAAGCTCTATTTTGGAGTAGGAAATAGATGTTGAAGTAAAATGTGTTACAACCCTACTTCATTTTCAAAGAACATTTCTAGAATTAAACTCACTCTATCTCTTCTTTCGGCTCTCCTTCTCTCTCTCTTTTTGATACGCTCCTGGATCAACTCTGATGAAAGGCTTGATCACAACAGCCACTCAACTTGACAATATGGAATTCTCGGACTTGATATAGGTTTCGGACAACCTATATGATGCTTCGGACAAGCCTTGGGCTTTAAGCTATTGTGCGGTTGGAATTATGGCTTGAAGATTGGACAAGAAAGCTTCGACACAAGGCTGGAACATACTTGGATTGATGCTTGAATGTCTTGGATGGTTGCGTAATGGTGAGATGGTCGAGACGTGTGGTATAGTCTTAGCCGATGGTATATGTGAAGAAAAGAGGATGGTTTGTGCGATTTGAGAGAGAAGAGAATTGAAAGAGAACTTGATTGTCTTATGAGATAAACAATCAAGCAAGTGTAGGCTTTCTGAATCTATTACAGATATAGATTGCCGGAATTCTAAATCCAATGAGCAAGAGTTTAACAATTGTTCCTAGAACAAACTTGAATTCGACATAAACTTTGGTAAAGAGAAACAAGGGAGTTCGAAAATTATAAATAGGCACATGAGTCTTCGGGCTTTCTAACATAAGCCAGAACTACGAAGCGTGCAAACTTCTAAAAGAAAACAACATAAAGTTTTAAAGAAAACTATAGGACTTGTAAATAAAATAGAAAGCTTCTAGAAGATGTGCTTTGGAAGGCAAGTGTTAACTTCTAGAAGACTTCTTTATTTCGCCAAGTATTTATACAAATACTTATGCCAAATTCTTCTCAGAAAGCTTTAACGGAAGTGGATAACTTGTCTC
>OVBE01015674.1:0-11342 GCA_900406425.1 Iberis pinnata | reverse complement strand
AAATCATTTTATTCTCTGCGTTCTTCGCCACTAATAACGTAACTACACAAACTCCAGGAGCATATTCATCTGATCAAATCTTTACAGTTACATATAACTCGACAATACTTAGTTTTGTCTAAGTGGATGGTAACATTGTGACTGAGAAAAGCTTCAGGAAGAAACAAAACATCTTTCAATTACCAGGAGAACACATACAACCAAACTAGGATGAAGAGATTAAGCTATATACTACCAAGTACGAACAGCCACAATGGTAATGAACATACGGTATACTGTTCATTTCATCTACCTAAATGAGTGTAATTATTCATCCTTTAATTGCTCAATCTCACTTCCTATCTCCATGAATGTACATATACATGCTACAATCTTAATCTATGGTAATGAAACTTTCATCAATAAGAAACAAAGGAGAGCAGCTTTAGTTAACCAGAACTATACTTATACTCTCTGACTAGTTACTAATATGAAGTTGAAACCAGAATCAGATTCTATTAGTTGCACAAGGTCATAAGCTGTTGCGGAACTAAAATTCACAGAGAGCAGAAACAAGCCAAGCCAGACACTAATCCGATTAAACAAAACAATTCACTGTGAAGACAGTTTTGGTGTTTACTACTCAAAAGAACTTGTGGAGAGGTTATATCAGAACATATTATCTATTAAACAATGTCTCAATCTGCTTTAGTTCATTAGCTACCTGAATCATCTTTGGTCTGTCTTTATCCCTCTTCTCACAGCATCTCAGTGCAAGAAAAACACAAGCTTCCACCTGCAATCTTTCAGCACTTCTAATGTCTTTCATCATCATAGGATCAATTAGTTCATCGAGGTTATCATTTTCATATAAACTTTTCACATAAGCAGCAATACCTACTCGGTAACCATTAGATCCTGTGAAGTAAACCAACCTGCGAGAAAGAAGTACCATCAAAAAGACTCCAAAGCTGTACACATCGGTGTATTCTGTCACAATTCTTGTTTTAAAGTATAAAGGATCCATGTAGCCGCATGTACCAAGCACGTCTTCAGCTACTATCTGTGATTTTCCTTGATCGATTGATATTGAGAAAGAGAAATCAGACAACTTTGCAGTCCAGTTCTTGTCCAAGAAAACGTGCATTGGCTTAACATCTCTATATATAATGATCTTAGGGAAAGCCATATGAAGATAAGCCAATGCATATGCAATCTCTTTCCCAATCTTCAATCTTAAACTCCAAGGCAATAAAGATTCTTCTCCATTGATCATTATACATCCTTTGTGATTCAAAACTCCATATTCTGCATATTCAAACACCAAGATCGGAAAAGGGAACTCAAAACAACATCCTAATAGTTTAAGAAAATTGTTGTGGTTGCTCATCCGAACAGACAAGACGATATCTTTATAAACATCTTTAACTAATGTAAAAACTCTCTTGAGTGACAAAACAACTGGAGTCGAAATTTTTTGTGGCTTTAAGGATTTGAGAAGAAGAAAAACTTCGTATAGGAATGGATTTACCATTACAGTCAGAGATAAGCTCTTTTAAGAAGATGCTTCCGTTCTCCAAGAATTGTTTCTGACTTTCTTTGGTTCTCTTGGAAGACCTAGATCTTAGATTATGCTTCAATTTCTTCACCACTGATCCCATCTAACAGAGCTTCTGAGATCTTATCTTTCTTGGTTCAGTCAAGATAGAACCTTGTTCACAGTTTGAAGAGGGAGCCTATCACTGGAGATTCTACCAAAGGTGGTTGATATGGTCAAGAAAAAATTAGAAGTCAACGAAAGAGTTAGTCAAGCTTTAAAAGTTAAGTAAGAATAGAGACGTGTTCACATTGAGGAAACAGACAAAAGGGTGTTGTTTTACGACAACGTTGACAATTGATTGTCAAAATTCTCTGTTATAGCTTGTAAACATTTCTAAGTTGTTAGTAAACTCCATTAAATTCGCACTATAAAAACAACACTAGAGACTTCATCAAGGTTAGTGTGTATTAGAAACTTGAACAAATTTTGACAGTTGATTGTCTCCAATGAAAAGTTTTGTAACACTGGAGATAATCACGTACCAGACTTGAAACTTTAGATATCTTTCTATCTTGACTCTCTAACTTTTATCTTCCCTCTCCGTGGACTAATTCTCCATGTAGTTCACCAAAGCCTTGCTAGAATTGACCTATGCAAATAAACCTCTGTTCCAAAAACCAATATCAACACTCACATGTTGTTTGACTCAGAGTTAGTTGAAAGCTCTAAGTTCAGAATCCGCATCAACTAACATAATAAAGGTAATAGATAGGAAGCACACTCTAGCAATCATTCAAATTTCAAAGCTTCGAAACCAGACAACAAGAATCTACTTTTGTTTGATCCTATAATTGCTTTATCTCACTTCCTAATTCCATATTATACATGCTAGAATCTTAATCTATGGTAATGAACCTTCTGGAGTCTTTCATAAACAGGAAACAAAGGAGAGTCACCTAACCAGAACTATACTTATTCTCTCTGACTATTACGTATATGAAGTTGATACCAGAATCTCTATTCTATTAAAAGCACAAGGTCATAAGCTGCAGAACTAAAATTCACAGAGAACAGACACAAACCAGACACTAATCCAGTGACAACCCAATTCACTGTTGATCAGCTTCACCAAGTAATCTAGGAGACAATCTATAGATAAACCAACAAAATTGAAAACAAAGTAGCCAAAATTGAGAAAGTATTAGTAAGTGAGTTTGAGGAAACTGCATTAGATTATCATCAAAAGCTTTGTTAAGTTACATATAACAATCATCATCAAGAGTTAAAGATTGCTTATTTCATGAACAGATTTATCAACACTTAACAAAAATATATCCAAGCAAAGTTATTAGAACTTGTGCAGAGGTTATATCAGAACAGATGATCTATTAAACAATGTCTCAATTTGCTTTAGTTCATTAGCTACCTGAATCATCTTGGGTCTGTCTTTATCCCTGTCCTCACAGCATCTCACTGCAAGCAAAACACAAGCCTCCACCTGCAATCTGTCAGCACTTCCAACGTCTTTCATAATCATACGATCAATTAGTTCACCGAGCTTATCATTCTTATATAAATTTTTCACATACGGAACAAGAGATACTCGGTAACCATTGGGTTCAGTGAAGTAAACCGACCTACGAGTAAGAAGAACCATCAAAAACACTCCAAAGCTGTACACATCAGTGTATTCTGTCACAATTCTTGTTGCAAAGTATATAGGATCAATGTAGCCGTATGTACCAAGCACGTCTTCAGCTACTATCTGTGATTTTCCTTCTTCAATTGATATTGAGAAAGATAAGTCAGACAACTTTGCATTCCAATTCTTGTCCAAGAAAATGTGCATTGGCTTAACATCTCTATATATGATGATCTTAGGAAAAGCCATATGAAGATAAGCCAATGCNATTCAAAACTCCATGTTCTGCATATTCAAACACCAAGACCGGAAAAGGGAACTCAAGACAACATCCTAGTAGTTTGAGGAAATTGTTGTGGTGGCTCATCCGAGCAGACAAGACAATGTCTTTATAGACATCTTTTACTGTGTAATCTGTAACTTTGTACTCTAAGAATCTCTTGATCATGTAAGATCTATCTTCGATAACACCTTTGTACCAAATGTAGAAGCCCTCTCTGGTAACAAAACAACTTGAGTCGAAATCTTTGGTGGCTTTAAGGATCTGGGAAGAAGTAAAACTGCGTATAGGAACAGATTTACCATTACAATCAGCAATAAGCTCTTTCAAGAAGATGCTTCCGTTCTCCAAGAACTGTTTCTGCTTTTCTTTGGTTCTCTTAGATGAACCAGATCTTAGATTCTGCTTCAATTTATTCACCACTGATTCCATCTAAAAGAGCTTCTGAGATCTTATTATTCTTGGTTCATTCAAGATAGAACCTTGTTCACAATTTGAAGAGGGAGCCCATCGTTGGAGATTCTAACAAAGGTGATTGATGAGGTCAAGAAAAACTGGAAAGTCAACAAAAGGATTAGTCAAACTTTTAAATTTAGTCAGAAAAGAGATGTGTTCACATTGGGAAAACAGACAAAACAGTGTTGTTTTACGAAGTTAACAATTGTATTGTCAAGATTGAAGATCCTCTGTTATAGCTTGTAAACATTTCTAAATTAGTCAGAAAACTCCACTAATTTGGCTGAAAAAGCAACACTAGAGACTTCATCAAGCTCAGGATGCATTAGAAACTTCAACAAATTTTGACAGTTGATTGTCTCCAATGAAAAGTTTTGTAACACTGGAGATAATCACGTACCAGACTTGAAACTTTAGATATCTTTCTCTCTAGACTCTCTAACTTCTCTCTTCCCTCTCCGTGGACTAATTCTCCATGTAGTTCACCAAAGCCTTGCTAGAATTGACCTATGCAAATACACCTCTGTTCCAAAAACCGATATCAACACTCTCATGTTGTTTGAATCAGTGTTACTTGAAAGCTCTAAGTTTATAGTCTGCATCAACTAGCATAATAAAGGTAATAGATAGGAAGAAGCGCACTTTAGCAATCATTCCAAGCTTCAAAGCCAAACAACAAGAATCTACTTTCTTTCATCCTATAATTGCTCAATCTCACTTCCTAATTCCATGAATGTATATATACATTCTAGAATAATGAACCTTTTGGAGTCTTTTATAAGCAGGAAACAAAGGAGAGTAACTTTACCTAACCAGACTATACTTATACTCTTTGCCTATTTTTACTAACATGAAGTTGAAACCAAAATCTAAATTCTATTAAAAGCACAAGGTCATAAGCTGCAGAACTAAAATTCACAGAGAACAGAAACAAACCAGACACTAATCCATATGTCCAATGAACAAAGCAATTCACTGTTAATCATCTTCTCCTAGTAATCTACGAGACAATCGATAGATAAACCAGCAAACTGAAAACAAGTAACCAAAATTGAGAAAGTATTAGTAAATGAGTTTTAGGAAAATGCATTGAATTATCATCAAAAGCTATGTTGAGTTACATATAACAATAATCATCAAGAGTTAAAAATTGCTTATTTCATGAACAAATTTATCAACACTAAATAGAAATATATTCCAAGCAAAGGTATTAGACCTTGTGGAGAGATTATATCACAACAGATGATCGATTAAACAATGTCTCAATTTGCTTTAGTTCATTAGCTACCTGAATCATCTTCGGTGTGCCTTTATCCCTCTCCTCGCAGCATCTCAGTGCAAGCAAAACACAATCTTCCACCTGCAATCTTTCAGCACTTCCAATGTCTTTCATTATCATACGATCATTTACTTCATTGAGCTTATCATTTTCATATAAACGTTTCACATACTCAAGAATACCTACTCTGTAACTATTAGTTCCTGTGAAAACTGATTTGCCAATGACAAGAACCATCAAAGACACTCCAAAGCTGTACACATTAGTATATTCTGTCACAATTCTTGTTACAACATATAAAGGATCGATGTAGCCAAATGTACCAATCACGTCTTCAGTTTCAATCTGTGATTTTCCTTCCTCGATTGATATTGAGAAAGAGAAATCAGACAACTTTGCAGGCCAGTTCTTGTCCAAGAAAACATGCATTGGTTTAACATCTTTGTGTATGATGCTCTTAGGGAAAGCCATATGAAGATAAGCCAAGGTATTAGCAATCTCTTTTCCAATCTTCAATCTTAAACTCCAAGGCAATAAAGATTCCTCTCCATTAATCATTATACCTCCTCTGTGATTCAAAACTCCATGTTCTGCATATTCAAACACCAAGACCGGGAAAGGGAACTCAAGACAACATCCAAGTAGTTTAAGGAAATTGTTGTGGTTGCTCATACGAGCAGACAAGACAATGTCTTTATAGACATCTTTAACTCTGTAATCTGTAACTTTATACTCTAAGAATCTTTTGATCATGTAAGATCTATCTTCGATAACACCTTTGTACCACACGTGGAAACCTTCTCCGGTGACAAAACAACTGAAGTCGAAATTTGTAGTAGCTTTAAGGATCTGGGAAGGAGAAAAACTGCGTAAAGGAACGGATTTACCATTACAATCAGCAATAAGCTCTTTCAAGAAGATGCTTCCGTCCTCCAAGAACTTTTTCTGCCTTTCATTGGTTCTCTAAGAGTCAGAGGACCCAGATCTTAGATTCTGCTTCAATTTCTTCACCACCGATTCCATCTAAAAGAGCTTATGAGATCTTATCTTTCTTGGTTCATTCAAGATAGAACCTTGTTCCCAATTTGATGAGGGAGCCCATCCTTGGAGATTCTAACAAAGGTGATTGATGTGGTCAAAAACTTAAAAATGTCAACGAAGGAGTTAGTCAAACTTCAAAACTTAGTCAGAAAAGAGATGTGTTCACGTTGGGGAAACATACAAAACAGTGTTTTTTTACGTTGACAATTGACTGTCTAGATTCTCTGTTGTCACTAGTAAACATTTGCAAGCTTGTTTGTAATCATTTCTCAGTTAGTTAGAAAACTCCTACTTTGGCATGAAAAAAACAACAGTAGAGACTTCAACAAGGTCAGGATGCATTAGAAACTTCAACAAATTTTGTACTCAATAATAACATATAAACAAACCTCGACGATGTTGACAGTTGATTGTCTTCAATGAAAAGTTTTGTAACACTGGCGAAAATCAAGTACCAGACTTGACATTTTAGAGTTTAGATTAACTTCTCTCTTCCCTCGCGAATAATTCTCCAAGTAATTCACCAAAGTCTTGCTAGATTTGACAAATGCAAATAAACCTCTGTTCCAAAAGACGATATCAACACTCTCAGTATTAGTTGAAAGCTGTAAGTTCAGTATCCACAACAACTAGCATAACAACAATAATTAGGAAGCACATTTTAGCAAAAGCTTCGAAACCAAACAACACGAATCTACTTTGTTCATCCTCTGATTGCTCAATCTCACTTCCTGACTCCCTTAGTGTATACATGCTAGAATCTTAATCGATGGTCATGATTGTCATAAAGGACTTTCATAAACCGGAAACAAAGGAGAGTAACTTTCCCTAACCAGAACTATACTATACTCTCTGACTATTTACTAATATGAAGTTGAAACCAGAATATAAATTCTATTAATTGCATAAGATCATAAGCTGCAAAACTAAAATTTACAGAGAACAGATACAAACCAGACACTAATCCAATGAACAAAACAATTTATTGTTAATCATCTTCTCCAAGTAATCTACAAGACAATCTATAGATAAACCAACAAAATCGAAAATAAAGTAACCAAAATTTAGAAAGTATAAGTAAGTGAATTGGAGGTAAATGCATTGAATCATCATCAAAAGCTATGTTGAGTTACATATAACAATCATCATCAAGAGTTAAAGATTGCAAGGGAAAAAAAAAAGGTTAAAGATTGCTCATTTCATGAACACATTTATCAACACTTTTTTTTTTTTGTTAAAGAACATTTATCAACACTTAATAGAACCTCTTCAAATTCCAAGAAAAAGAAGAAACAACAAGTACCAGATCAACCATCGAATCATATCCAATATCGCAAGAGAAGGAATCAAACGGACGAATGTTTCTCCATTACGAGGCGCTCGAGAGCTTTGTTGTGTTCCCAAGTCTCGATGGAAAGATCGGGTTTAGCATTGAGTCCGACACCTAGGATAACAATCGTAAGGAAACTGGTGATGTAACAAGGAAGCTCCCAATCTTCCCAATTCCCGAGACTGTCCCGGAGGTGGAGGAGTCCGGTTCATGAAGTAGCCTTTTGGTCGTTCCTCGTGACCAAGCTTAGCCCACCGGCTTGAAGCAGCTGATGTAGATCCGGATTGGAAAGGATCCAGTTTCGGAGAGTCTTCGCTGCGACGATCAATGGCTGTCTCGACGCCATTGCTATGATTCGGATTTTCGACGATCAATGGCTTTCTTCTAAAAACTTTTAGTTCATAAATATATGTATAATTACCTCTAGCTAGTACGAAGAAGATAAACCATTACGTTACTTATTTTTTTTCTCTAAAAAAATTATTTAATTTCTTCATATACGATCCAAACCACTATATGTGCTTGATTTTTTTCTTTTTTCTTTTTGTTATATTGATCGAAAAAATTATAATAAAATAAAACGTTTACCATCAATTTTTTCACTTTTTATATCGATTAATCGTATATAGTTTATATATAAACCAATGTTGAACCAGAAATCAACACATTAAACTTTAAAATTTACTTACATAATATTTTCTCTAAATTCTCGAAAATACTTTAGAATTATTTTTTAATGGAGATTTTTCTAAACTGATTTGCCGTCTTACGCTGAGATAAATTCGCCTTGCACTAAGATGATCTCGACTTGGGCTATTCGAGCCTGGATTAATAGGCTCGCCTCTAGGCCCATGACCAACTCGTAGTACCCAGAGTGAAATATATCGAGTCAAATCTCCAAACCGGGTCTTTGATAGAAGTACCAAAATTGGTATCGACAGTATGTCCCCCTCCCCAGCATAGCGAAGCTCTTTATGCAAAACGAACCGTTTGATCCGAGATGGAAAATTCGAACCGGCATGACGTCATTCACGACGCTCAAGACAATTATTTCAAATTTGAAAAAAGTGAACGACCTGCCATGTGTGGGTCCCACCACGCTCACCCTTACGCTGTAGGTTTAATCATGGTGACTTTTGGGTTTCGTGGTTCGTCCCCTTTAAATACTCCCTATCTTCTTCAAATTTTTCACTTCTGTTTTGCAAAAGTAAATTCTACACCCCTTAATCTTCTACTATTTTTTTTTAGTTGAATCTTTAAAATTTTCTTAATTTCTCGAAGGCATCTGATACTCCTGGGACTTCTGGCGCCGACGGGGCAAACACTCATGATGTTCCGGTTATTTCGGAAAGTGAAGCGAGAGCCCTGGTTCCGGTCGGGTCGTCCACCCAAGCTGGTCTGTCATCTTCGTCTGGTCACATGAGAAACCGAATTGATCATATAGCGGATAATGATGACGATATGACGGGATTCGGGCCGTCTAGGCCAACCAACGAAAGCGTCGCAACACCTTTTTCTCGGATGCGGCTCGGGGGAATCGTTGAATTTAGGGTTTCATCTCTGATAGAGCGCCCATGGAAAGCACCGCCTAGTTAGTCCTATGTTTTCGAGAAGTATTTCAAACATGCGCGACTTTGGTTTCCTCTTCCCAAACTCCTGGTGGTGTACTGCGCACGGCGTGGCATTACGTTGTCTCAGCTAGCACCTGGTGGAGTTCGGAGGGTGATCACCGCTCTCACACGGGCTGCAGAGCTGGACCTGACTTTTGACATTGATAGGTTTGAATCGGTATCGACGTTGGACATACTGAACAAGACTATCGCGGGAGTCAGTTTTCATATTGGTTTCTACTACATCTGCATGTGCCCAAATACAACTTGCTATCGAATACTCCGAGCAAGGTCAATAATTGGAAGGAACGCTACTTCTTTGTGAAGGCCGAACTTCGGTCATTACCTGAACCAAGTTGTTCCCCATCGTTGCATTGGTCGTAGAGCATGAGTAGAGCATATTAGGGTAATCTTGTTTGTGAATGATGTCGTTATTCTAACGCATTTTGTTTTGACTGTAGATCATGTTGTTCCGATAACCGATATGTCTCCAACCCTGTTTGAGAACTTGCTACGCTTTGCAGAAATTGAGCCGATCACTTGGAAGGAATTTACTCCAGAGAAGGTTCGTAAAATAAGGTCAAAGGTAGTGGCTGCTTTGTGGGACCTCGGTTTAGCTTGTGTCAACCGAAAAGCAGAGACAATGAGACGCGGTGTCGTTCGCCCAAGGAGGATGGTGGATTATATGACCGAGCTCAAACAAGTTGTGCTCACATCAATCGAAACTCCTTCTCGACGTCTTGATCAAGGGACCTCGTCGAATAGAGTCGACGTGATGTCTTCACAACCACCAGTTGCTGAAAACATAGATCGGCGTTCTGAGCAACAGACATCGGCGAACAGAACTAACGTAAATTTGACTCGATTGTCGTCATGCGATAACTCTAATAGGCATAGTGCTTCTCGGAGATCACCACCTCTCCCTTCTACGGCTCGGGTCCCTTATGCGAAAGAAAAAGGTAAATGGCACCTAATATACGTTGAAAAGAAGCGTAAGGTGCCATATTCCAGTCTGCTCTTACGAAATCGTCCCCTTAAGACCGGTGGGTCATCGGAGCCGCCTACCGCAACTAACACTGGACCGGTCATTGACTTAACTTCTTCGACTCTAGTGGTTACTGACGCCATAGCTGTATCTACGACATCCACCAATATCCCCCGACCTTCTAACCCCGGTCCTCGCGTTGGACCAGTTGCTATGAAATTATCTCATCCTGACGCAGATGCCTTCCTAGAAGATATAGATGCTTGCACGGACTTCGTAGGCCAAATTAAGGGTTCTTCTCGCCCCCCTCTTGATCCAACTGACATGGACTTTGGCAGCTTATATAAGATAACATCCCAGGAGGTTATCAAGGTTAGTTCCTATCATGAAATTGTCCATTCCTTGTTTTGGTTGTTCAAGTGATTCACACTACTTGGTCTGCAGTTCCTGTCATCTTTCAACTGTCTTGCAAATATGTACGGTCGTCATGCAACTCATACGAGACCCACACACGGGCACTGAGGAAGCAGCTCAACAAGCAGAAGAATAAGTGGTTGAATTTGATGAGCTTAACAAGTTGATCAACACGTCGAGGAAGGAGTCTCGAGCTGACCAGAGGAAGCTCAATTTTTTAGAGGAGGAGGTCGAGAGGTTGAGGAAGCAGGGAGCAGAGCATTCGGAGGCTGCGAAGAAATAGACCGACGCCTTGAAGGCCGACCTCGCCAGAATTTGAAAGTCGAAGGCCAAAACTGAGAATTTTTACAAGGACTAAGTTGACCAACATCAAGCTGAGAGAGAAGCGGCTGCTAAGGCTAAGGAGGAAATTGTGGTAAAGTTTGAGGCTATGATGGCAAAGTTCTGGGCTCACGTTCTGCAATATAAAACCAGATTCGAGCTTCGATCGACCTTATAAACGTGATCCGGGAGGGCGGAGATGAGGTTGCAGACCGTTTTATGGAGAAGTGTCAGACAGACTTGGCCATGTATGAGGCCTTGGTTCGTGATGAGAATGTTGTTGTATTGAAAGAGGAAGATCTTTGGCTTTCTCCTTCTTTGAAAGAGTTTGAGTTAAACGTTGGTGTGATGACCCCAACAGTGGGGGATGTCCTTAGGACATCGGTTATGGAGATTGGCGCGGGATCCGATGGTAATATCGTAGATCCCAACGTGAGAAACGTATCTGTTGGTGGCAGATGAAGG
>OVBE01015673.1:0-11342 GCA_900406425.1 Iberis pinnata | reverse complement strand
GCGCCGTTGCCGGGGACAAATTGATAACCACCGTTCATCACTTTAAAATTCCTACTACCACATGTCCATTTAATATGTTATTTATGTCCACTAGGTATATTGTGTCCATATGATGTGCCTCTCTACGAATACCTTTCCAGCCGAACTCTCTGTATCTTGGGCTTCCATTGGAACTACTTCAATAGACACATGTGCAACAAATAATTGGATAAGGCGTCCACAATTGGACAAATGTGATATTTTCTAATAAGTATGTTCACTTACATGTCCACCTGGAGTCTCTTGATCGGGTGCATGCTTGACCAGGTCTTCTCCTTGCTTAGGAGTACAAGGGTTGCTACTATCATATCCAGGTCTTATGAAGACTTCACCCTCTTTCAATCCAAGAATAGAATTTGGATCATAGTCAGACATGTCTCGACCACTTTCATCGACATTGATGGTGGAAAAATTTCTGTCCTACAAAATGTAACCAACCAAATGTTAGGTGTTGTATACCCCCTTGTAAACAGTTCATAGACATGTCCACTGATAATAGAAAATGTCCCCTGATAATAAAAACATGTCCACTGGCTGTGTCACCTTATCTGCATTGTCTTCAGTAGCATTGGCTTCAGCTGATGTTTTCTCAACAACATTGCTTCAGTTGCATTGCCTTCGTTTGATGTTCTCTCAGTCTGCCAAAATATTAACATCAATATGCCACTTGTCCCAGATTTATATGACAATATGGTTGGAACTTACATTATCAGTGGACATGATTCCAGTTATGGTTTCTTATATTGCTTTTGGGGTGGACACCACATTGTCCTGGGGAAAAACAAAAAAAGATAGAATCAGGAAGTATTTTCAGAAGATATATTTCTACTAAGAATGTGTTACATTCATTGTTGACTCTTTGTTTGTAACTTCCTTGTCCATCAGATCTTCATTTGACATTGCATACTCCTACATACATTAATCTCTTCATTAGACTTCCCAAAATCTACAAAACGGTTACCAAACATCGATGACTGAAATACTTACCAGATTGCCTACTTCCTTTATAACATCTGCAACTCCTGGATAGTTCTCAAATGTTGGGACCTTACTACATCCACCTTCATCATCACCAACTGTCCTCTCAGAGATTGTATCATCAGAATGACTGCTTAGGGAAACGTGCGCATCAGCGTGCTTTTGACATTTCTCTTGGCTTGTAAACTTACCACCCTTACAAACTTCACTTATGATCTCGTCCAGCAGCTCATTTTTCATGATCATCTTCTCAGTCTGAAATAACTTAGTTATCTTCTCAGTATGAGCTTTAAGCAATTCCTCAAACCTCATAAACAAAGCATCAACATTCGGACCCTCTGTGTCTGTTGTCTCTGGTGCATCTTGTGGACATTTTCTCTTCCTTTTTTGTTCTTGTACCTTACTCTTTTGTTTTTTATCTTTTGATGTCTCTGGCATCTCTTGTGCTTGTGTACGGGTCTTCTTCATCGGTTTTGTCTTCTTGAGATTATGTGGCATCCTCACATCCACTACAATCATATCAAATTGAGTGCAGTCGCTCTCCCACATTGATTTCTTAAATTTAACCCTGCTATCAATTAAACATTCCATATACTCAACTGAAGCATCTTTAACCTCGTCATCCCACTCATCATTCACAGTCTTATATTCAGCGTCTTTAGCTGTTAAAAACGGTTGAACATACATATGTACAAAATAGTCCACTCAGAAATCAATTACAGTGGACAACTTACAAATCATATGAGAAGTTATGTTTACTAATTCACAATGGACTTGTTTACTACTTTGATGTTGGTTGGTTTATTTGAAAGACCAAAAAAACAGTGGACTTGTTAACTCAAGTTGTATCCATGGCATTTGATTTGTGGGCAGTTATGTAAATGAAATTACAGTGGACTAGTTCACTAATTGTGTTTTGGTTGTTGATTCACTAATGTGTTATTGACTGGTGTTTGTGTTTACTGATTTATTGTGGACTTGTTCTCAATCTTCATAATGTTGCTATTGTGGAACGTCCGACACATTGGTAAGTTCAGGATAGATTAATGTGTGAAGTCGTGGTCAGCATCACGTGATACAGGTAATAACCTGACCAACTCGGGGATTGCTTGGTAAAAGAACAGTTGTAAGGCAAGGCTGAATCCATGTATTGCCGTGTGCAACTAATAAAGCTTGCCTCTAAGTACATCTACATCCTCACACTGCTCGCCGATTTTGACCATCTCTAATGTTTATACAAAGGCTTCACGACCCCATGGAAATGATTCAGATGCTTCCAAATCTTTAACCATTTCAACCTTGCTTCCCACTTTGATAAGGTTTGTGTTACAAAGCAGCACACCCTCAACTATGAAAATTAAAGCAAGTCGGGTTCTTCTCCAAGAAGGCATTTTTTCCACTACCATCCTCTTATCTGTCTTCAACAAACCAACAATGACTTTCACAGTCATACTCTGTTTCGTTTTGGAGATCAGTGTGTTCCAGTACAGATCGTTTGGATCTTCTGGAGTTTGTAACTTCTCCAATGCTTCAGGACCAGGGTACGGGCCACAAGGAAGACCGGTAACCATTCCAAATTCTCGAAGAGGCAAACGAAAAGGACAGCCGGCAAGGACAAACCAAAGTTCATATTTTTTTTGAAGTAATCAATGACCTGCATAACATCTGGTGGACAAGCTTCCAAGAGAATGCAGCCTTTCTTATCAAAATTTCCAGTAGTGGACTAAAAACCGATGCATTGATGTAATTTATGTCTGAAGTGTCTTCAAGTGCCTCCACAATGTCAAGTAACAACTCCGGTTTGAATAACAGTTGATTCGACCATCCGGTGGGTAGCAGTCACATGCAAAAAGTCAGCGTGGTAATCGTGAAATGTTGACCTTCGTTTCCTGTCCCTCTTTGCCCGGATCTGCCGGTTTCTCCCATCGACTCCGGCGAGGCTTGCTAGTAGTTTCCTTGCTTACTAGAACTATGGCCAACGACGACGATGCTCCCGTCGCAGCCTTCTTTGCCGTCTTTGATTCGCCGGCAGAATCGTCACCTTTAAGTCTCGGCGAGTGTCGGACTGCTTTGCGGGATGCCATGAGAACAAGGCTATGAGATTTTTTAAGAAGTTTCAAGATTTCAAACGATTTTGAATCTAGGGTTTGGAAATTGCTTAGAGATATGCAAAATAGTTTTTGTTATGAGAGGGAAAGAGGATGAGAGAATATCTCGAGGGTAAAAGAAAAGGTTTTGAAAATGTTTTGAATTTTTTATTAAAAAAATCAACGGAACAATTACAAGTCAGAAGGCCAGAATGGTCTTTTCTTTTATTCACTTATGGTAGACTAAAAACGGTTGGCAATATATGGTATTTTGTCTAACTTGTTATAATAATATGGCATAGTTGATAAATTTTTCATCTTTTTTTTACATTATTATTTATTTCTTATGTTTCCCAGACTCAGTTCTTCCATAAGTAATTGGAGATCACACCAAACTCAATACTTTACGAAAGAAAAAATCACATTTTAAACCTTGATTTTTCTTACAATATTTAAAATCGCACAAAAATCCTGAAAATGGCCGCCGACTTTCCACCGTTTTTTGTTTTAACGGAAAATGTTAACTCCGTTAATTTTGCTTAATTTTCTTTTATCAAAAACTAATATTCAAAAACATATAAAAATAAAGTAACTCATCAATTAAATTAAAAAACTAAAAATATTATAAAATTTATAAAATTTAAGTATAAAAATTATTTAAAAAATCAAAAAAAACTTTAAGAAATTAAAAAATCATAAAAATCAGAAAATTATATTAAATTTTTCAAAAAGCCTAGAAAAATTAAAATAATCGATAAATTTAATTAAAAAGAAAAAATTATTCTAAAATTATCAAAAATCATAAAAATTTAGAAAACTTCTAAAAGTTTCTAAAAATTCACTTATATTTTTAAATGTATAAAAAAAAAATTTTAATTCATTTATCAAAAAACTTCTAAAGATTCATTTATCAAAAAATATATTTTAAATGTATAAAAACTTCTAAAATTTCATTTATATCTTAGAAAAATCAATAAATTATGTTAAAACACTTTAAAATCCATTTATATTTTATGCAAAACACCCAACACTTAATTCAATAACTACTTCTAAATGTAACTCTGAGAATTTTTCAGATAAAAGTGGCATATATTAGATTGAAACTTGAAAATAATTACGATCAATAGAAGTTCAAATTCAAAAACTACCACACACTCTCTGAAGTTTCAAAAATACCACACACTCACAAATGTTTCAAAAATACCACATAAAAGTAAATTTTAAGGGTTTAAAATTTAAAATTTTGGGTTTGTGTTCAATAAACTCATTTTAGAGTTTAGTTTTGAAGGGGGTAGCGTTTAGTTTTGGAGGTTTTAAGTTTTTAAAATTTTTTAATTTAATTCATGAGTTATTTTATTTTTCTAGGTTTTTTGAATTTTGTTTTATTATTTTCTGAATTTTTTATGATTCTTGATAGTTATATATTATTTTTTTAACCAAATTGATCGATTATTTTTATAGGCTTTATTGAAATTTTTAGTATGATTTTTATAATTTTCAAAAAAAAATTATGATTGTTTTTGAATTTTTATAGTGTTTATGATTTTTTATAATTTTATACTTAAATTTTAAAATATTTTTAGTTTTTTATTTTAATGATGAATTATTTTATTTTTCTACGTTTTTGAATTTTTTATATAATTTGTGGATTTTTTGTGATTTTTATG
Organism: Iberis pinnata; assembly: GCA_900406425.1. NCBI lineage: Eukaryota > Viridiplantae > Streptophyta > Magnoliopsida > Brassicales > Brassicaceae > Iberis > Iberis pinnata. Next base: position 6,571 of record OVBE01015673.1, on the reverse strand, counting down.
AATTTTTAAGTGTTTTGGAATTATTTTAAAAAATTTTGAACTAAGTTAATGTTTTGCGTTAAAATAAAAACGATGAAAAGTCGGCAGCCACTTTCAGTGTTTTACGTACGATTTTTGATAGTTTGCGTGTTAAAAATAAGGCTAAGAATTCGGTTCAATCGGTTCGGTTCGGGTCAGTTTTTTTGGTTTTTGGTTTTTGGATTTGTGTGCCGAACTAAACCAAAAAAAGTTCGGTTCATAAATCGGTTTATTCGGTTCGTTTTTAAGTTTGGTTAATTTCGGTTGATTTTTTGGTTTTCGGTTTTTTCAAAAAGAAAAAAAAAAAAAAAAATTAAATTGATTGGTTATCGGTTCGGTTCGGTCACCCAAATTGAAATTTTTTTTGTGCCGATCGGTTATCGAACGTAATTCGGTTGGTTCAAAAATTTTGGTTCATTTTATATTCCTAAACTTAGTTAATAGTGCTAGTGCAAAACTTTCAAGGTTTGAAGTCTTAGAAAATTATAGTTTCGAAGTTTGAATATACTAGAGTCTAACTCATGCATGTATGTTAAACAAAACTAAGATTGCCAAAAAAGAAAGAAACAATTACACTATGATGCACATAATCTTAAACTATTTACACAAAAGTGAACACTTTTGCTTTTGGTGGACTTTTAATTGCATCAATTACTATTTAGCCCTTAAAAGGAAGGGAGAGAAAAAAGGAGTGGTATTGATATGATGTTTTTATTTTCCATGTTCATTCTTTAAAATTAATTAGTTGATAATATATTTTTTCAAAACAAAAATTATAATAAAATTTATGTTTTTGTACTTTATAAACAGACAATTGTTTTTTTTATTTGGACACAAAACGAAATTCAAGTTTCACGACATTTGTGTACACGACGCTTTGTGTACACGATAATTTGTGTACACGACGCTTTGTGTACGTGACGCTAATTATTCAAAGTACACAAAGATGATGCAGTCTATGTACAACATCGTGTATCATGTAACATGTGTATAGCGTCATGTACATAATGATGTGTACACGATGTTTGTGTACATCTTGCTAATTATTAGATGTACAAAATGATAATGCAGATTATGTACAATGTTGTGTACAATGATGTATTATTAGATGTACACAATGATGATGCAGTCTACGTACAACGTCGTCTATCATGCCACATGTATATAGAGTCGCGTACACAATGATGTGTATACGATGCTTGTGTAGATCATGCTAATGATTAGATGTTCACAATGAAATGCACTCATACACAATGATATTGCAGTCTATGTGTAATGTTGTGTACAATGGACGTATAATTATTAGATATATACAATGATGATGCAGTCTATGTACAACGTCGTATATCATGCAACATGTACATAGCATTGCGTACACAATGATATGTACACGACGCTTGTGTATATCATGCTAATGATTAGATGTACACATTTAATAATTAGCACGATGTACACAAACATTATGTACATAACATTGTGTACGTAATGTTGTACACATGTTGCATGATACGCTAGATAATACACACAAACATCATGTACATTACGTTATACACATGTTGAATGATACACGACACAGACTGGATAAGCATTGTCTACATCGAATAACTAGCGTAATGTACATAGAGTGTCGGGTACACAAACGTCTTGAAACTTGTTTTTTTCTGTGTCCAAATTAAACAAAACAAGTGTCTATTTATAGAGTATAAAAAAATTACGACTTTTGGTATACTTTTTAGTTTTCTTGGACATATATATTATCAAGTAATTGATTTTTAAAGATTGGAGGTGAAAAAAGCAAATGTCAACATCTGACACATGCCGAGAGATAAAATGGTAGAGTGTAATTATATAGGAAAAATAAGGGTATAATGGAGACAAAAGTTTTCTCTTTCCTCACCAAATTGCACTAAAATGTAATTATTTCAATAAATACACCCAAGTGATATAATTATTCTCAAAGTCCACATCCATGAAAATTACTCCATAAAAAAAACTAAACTAAAAAATTCTTCTTTTTGTGTGGAAGATTATATCCATATTATTAAATAAAAAAACGAACTAAGCGACTACAAACGAATATGTCTCTGGTAAATAAAACCATTAGTATCTGACAAAACAATTGAATCAACTACTACTGGACTACTCTCTAACAAATGAAACCCCAAAGGAAGAGAAAACGCATAGTTAGCCAACCCGTTAGCTAAACAATTTGCCTCCCTAAACACATGCGAAATACGGACTTGCCAATCCTTAGATAAGAAGACATAGCACAAACATGCTAGGAATGATACAGGATGAGAATCCTCAATCCCGTGTCGAAGAAAACTTACGACCATCTCCGAATCCAACTCCAACTCTACTTGCTTCACTCCCAACTGCCATGCAATATAGAGCCCGTAATACACTCCCCCATAACTCAGCAAATGGTGCAGAACAATTGCCAATATTTAAAGCAAATCCGACACACCATTTTGCAGTTGCATCTCTTACAACCCCACCCGCTGTTGCCAAGCCTGGGTTTCCACGGGAAGCATCATCGGTATTAAGTTTAACCCAACCTGCAGACGGTTTAACCCACCCAACCTCTCCACCCGTGTTGATTGTGACCCACTTCTCCGTAACAAAGTATGCGCCTTCCAAACCTCTTGTGCCGCTTGCCTAACAAACCGCGTTCTGTCTCGACATTGAGCCATCTCACCAAAAACAACTATGAACCTCCATTTCCAACTCCACCACACTGTCATCATGAAGTATGTATTCCAAGCAATCCCATTTATAATTCATGAGTTCTTTAGGTTAAAGAAACACCAATTGAGAAAAGACTCTTCAAAGAACGAACGTTGACGACTTTGCGGCACCAATCTTCTCCATATTCCCGCAATAGACGAGCAATCTCTCAACACATGGAGAATCGTTTCCTCTCCAGCCCTACAAACACCACATATCTTTGTATCACATAATCGCTGGCGAAATATTTCAACATTCGTCATTATACGTTGATGCATCACTTGCCACAGAGAGACTTTAGCTCTTTCAGTTGCAACTGCTCGCCATAATGCATTAAACAATTCCTGCATATCTGGACCCGCATAGCTTGATTGTACCAATAAACCATGGGATGTTTTCACTGAGAACTCTCCATTGACAGATGCACCCCATGACATTCTATCAACCACGCCTGTCACATTATCAACAATCATAGCCGCTAACTTCAATAATACATTCCGCTGAACATATGGAGAGATTTCATCCAACTTCCAACTAGCACTATCACTCCACATATCACACACACGCACATCTTCAACACTTGGTGGCAAAGTTGTTACACTGTTAGTCAATAAAGAATCATCGCACAACCACCTGTCTCTCCAAAACCGAACCAAATGATCATTCCCAATAACCATGAGATACTCGATATACTCACACTTTTCCATAAAATCGACCACCATCCTTTACCAACTAACCATGACTCTTCACTAACAGTCGTCACTTTGTACTTTTGTCGGAGTAAATTCAGCACATTCCATGGTCCTCCAGTTAGGGCTGCTAGGTATTCCTCTTCATCATCAAACCGAACCATAAAAAATTTCTTAGGTAAATTCAGCACAAACATTCTCCCTTTTGGCTTCCATAGTTCACACAACCGTCTTGTTAACGCTGTAATCATTGGGCTTCGTCCCAACACTTTAACAACCATACAGTTTTTCCACAAGCCATTCATAACTTCTAACACCTCTTCCCCAATCGTCACAACCGGTTCTCCATCCACACCATTGGGAAACGAAAGCATTACTCTCTTAGACACTAATTCCTTAACCTTGACATTATGTACAACATAGTGTAGCATGTAACATGTGTATAGCGTCATGTACACAATGATGTGTACACGATGTTTGTGTACATCTTGCTAATTATTAGATGTACAAAATGATAATGCAGACTATGTACAATGTCGTGTACAATGATTTATAATTATTAGATTTTCACAATGATGATGTAGTCTATGTACAACGTCGTCTATCATGCAACATGTATATAGCATAGCGTACACAATGATGTGTACATGATGCTTGTCTACATCATGCTAATGATTAGATGTTCACAATGAAATGCACTCATACACAATGACAACGCAGTCTATGTATAATGTTGTGTATAATTATTAGATATATATATATATATATACAATGATGATGCAGTCTATGTACAACGTCGTATATCATGCAACATGTACATTGCATCGCGTGCACAATGATATGTACATGATGCTTGTGTATATCATGCTAATGATTAGATGGACGCATTTAATAATTAGCACGATGTACAAAAACATTATGTATAGAACATTGTGTACGTAATGTTGTACACATGTTGCATGATACGGTAGGTAATACACACAAACATCATGTACATTACATTATACACATGTTGAATGATACACAACATTGTACACAGACTGAATAATCATTGTGTACATCGAATAACTAGCTTAATGTACACAGAGTGTCGTGTACACAAACGTCTTGAAACTTTTTTTTTCTGTGTCCAAATTAAACAAAACAAGTGTTTATTTATATAGTATAAAAAGTTACGATTTTTCGTATAATTTTTAGTTTTTTTGGACATATATATTATCAAGTAATTGATTTTTAAAGATTGGAGGTGAAAAAAAGCAAATGTCAACATCTAACACATGTCAGGAGAGAGAAAATGGTAGAGTGTAATTATATAGAAAAATAAGAGTATAATGGTGACAAAAGTTTTCTCTTTCCTCACCAAAGTGCACTAGAATTTAATTAGAAAAAATTATGGAAAATACCATATTTTTTCGAAAGTTTGTTAGAAATGCCATAAACCCCTCACCTTACCATGTCTACCATATCTAATTATACAAAAGACGAATTTAACCCTCTGACACACTCTGTACCGTTATAGAGTTTAAAAAAAAAAATTAAATTATCCCTCCACTCCCTCTCTCCCACGCGAATTTTTCTGTAACTATCTCTTTCAATCCTAAATCGAAATTGTTTACCTTTCTCTTTCAAACCCTAGTTCCAACACTTCGAAATTCTTCTTCATTATCGAACCGATTTCGGAAAAAGATCCATATCAGAAAATGTCAACTCGTCACAAAATCGGCCAACCTCCGAAACCTAAAAGCAAGGATCCTTCATCGGCCGGAAAACCAAACACCCGACATAAAGATGCGACAAAAGCGTCGTCGGCGGCATCAATTTTACAAGTCTCGACCGAGAAATCAGTTCAGCCGAGACGAAGTTCGCAAGAAAAAGCGACGATTCCGGGTAAAGCGAAACCCAATCCAACGGTGGAGATTTCACGGCTACCACAGAGGCTTTATGCACGGAAGGTCGGATCAACTGTTATTCGAAGCCGGAGTTGTTACTTGACATTGTAGAAGCGCTTGAAGGTACAGCGGACATAAATTACATCAAGGGATCCGTTTTTGGTCCACTGCTGGAAATCCCTATTAGGAAGGCGTCTTTCTCCGGTAAGCTTGTCCACCAGATGATATGCAGGTCCCTCGTCACCTCCAAAAAATACGAACTCTGGTTTGTCTTTGCGGGTTGTCCATTTTGTTTGTCCCTTCGTGAATTTGGGATGGTCACTGGTCTCCCCTGTGGACCATACCCCGAACCTGAAGTAATGGAGCAGCTACAGACTCTAGAAGATCCAAACAATCCTTATTGTAATACCCTTATATCTAACACCAAACAGACAATGACTGTCATAGACCTTCTCTCTCTGTTGAAGACAGACAAGAGATTTCCAGTGGACAATAAGATGCCATCATGGAGAAGAATCAGATTGGCGTTGGTTGTTATAGTTGCGGGGGTACTGCTGTGCAAAAGCAATCCTGTGAAGGTGGGAAGCAAGGTTGTTGAGATGGTCAAGAATTTGGAAGCGTTTGAATCATACCCTTGGGGTCGCGAAGCTTTTACATTGACAATAGAGATGATAAAACTTGGTGAGCAGTGTGAGGATGTGAATGTACTTAGAGGCAAGCTCAATCAGTCACACACGGTGATACATGGATTCAGCATGGGGCTACAATTGTTCTTTTACCAGGCAATACCTGATTTTGTTAGGTTACTTCCGCAGCCACGTGATGGTGACCATGACTTTACACATGAGTCAATTATCAACTTACCAATGTGCCGCACGTTTCACAATGACAACATCATGAAAACAGAGAACAAGTCCACGGTATGTTAGTAAACACAATAGTTCCAGACTTCAACTGCTAAAATATTTTTGTTGTCCACTGTAATTCAGGAGCATAGTCTATTATATATCAGTAAACACACGTTAGTGAGGTTACCAGATATATCTTAATCGTCCACCACAATGTAGGAGACTAGTATAGTGTCTTGTATTGCTTACATTGTGAGTTGAATTTATGGTATTCTGACTTCATGTTTTGTACAGATGTCGGTACAACTATTTTTAACTGCTGAAGATGCTGAATACAAAACTATAAACGATTGGTGGGATGACGAGGTGGTGGATGATTCGGTTGATTATATGGAAAGTT
>OVBE01015672.1:0-11343 GCA_900406425.1 Iberis pinnata | reverse complement strand
TACTATAAAGCGTTAAAACCAAGTAATATCAACCACCTTCTACCTTTGGACAACATAATGAATGCCATGGAAGCCAACATATAGGCCGTTTTCTTCCTTTGTGTTCCACCAAAATGACATCATCGCACTTGTTATTTTATTAGACAAAGACTTCGGTAATTGAAAACAAGTCATCGCATAAATAGGAAGTGCCATTGCAACAAATTTTAGAAGAATTTCCATTCCCCCTTGAGATAAACAACGTCCATACCAGCTTTGCAGTCTTTTGTCAAGTTTTTCAGTGATGAATTGAAGCATATCCTTCTTAGAACCGCTAAAACATTATGGCAAGCCTAGATATGTACCAGCTCCACGTTCTTATTGGATTCCCAATCGATTTTTGATAGCTTGTTTCATATCAGAGGCATCTCCGTAATCCCTTAGGCATCAAAGAATCTCATTACATTCATTAAGAGAAGCCCTACACATGAATAAACTATCATCTGCAAATAAAAGATGGTGTATATGCGATCCTTTTGTAGAAAGATGGAGTCCTGAATTTCCTCCCTGATTTTCGGCTTGATATAGGGAGTGAACCAGGGATTATGCACAAACGATGAACAAAAAAGGGATAGCGGATCCCCTTGTCTGAGTTTCCTCTCTGGTTTAATAAAACCATGCTCCTACCCATTAAGAATCATTGAATAAGATACTGAGGAAACACAAGTCATTATCCATGAAATTCATTTAGAGTCAAAACCCAAAGCTTTCATCATCGTTTCCAAAAACTTTTATTCAACTCTATCATAGGCCTTAAACATGTCTGTCTTGATGGCCATATATGACTCTCGACTTAGATCATTCGTGCGTAATCCATGAATTGCTTCATGTGAAATCAGAATGTCATCATAATTCACTCGTTCCTTGTGTCTTTGAAATTATCTCGGGAAGGATCCCACGTAGCCTGTTGCAAAGAATTTTGGAGAGGATTTTATAGGGAACTGAGCAAAGAAATATCGACCAAAGCTCAGTCATATGCTTTGGGGATGGAACTTTAGGTATCAAAGCGATAGGGGTACAAATTCCACTCCAGCGGAAATCGACCAGACTCAAATAACGCCTCAATCTCCTTAATAAGTTGTGCATTGACAATAATCTAATATTTTTAAAAGAACAGGCTTGTCATACCATCTGCACCAGGAGCTTTACTTGTATCAATGCTAAAAAATACAACTCGCACCTCAGCTTCTGATATTTCATTAATCAGATTTTGGTTCATCAAAGGAGTAACCCTAGGAGTCAATGAAGATAAAACCGCAGCAAGGTCCATATGATTAGAGGTTGTAAATAATATGTGAAAATAAGAAACTGCTATTTCTCCTTTCGATCCTTCTTCAAAATTCTCAATACCGTTCTCATCACATAAAAATTGGATTATGTTCCTCGTTATTTGAGATTTGACACTACAATGGAAAAATTTAGTGTTTTTGTCCCCCTACATTAGCCACCGTTCCCGACTGCATTGTTGCCGATATAACTCCTCATTCATATAAGCAGTATTGAGCTTCTATTTTAAGTCTTACATAATAACCATAGTTGGGAATAACTTAGAAGATTCTAAGTCCAAAGCATAATGCAACTTATCAATTTGGGATGCAGAATTCAAAGGATTCCTTCTCTTCCAATTAGACAGTCATGTATGACAAGATGATAACCTATCAAAGACACTTAAATCAATACCACCATGATTCCAATTTGGAACAACTCTGTATTTTTGAATCCACAATCCAATCGACACTGAATCCAAGAGTTATTGCGGTACCCAGCCCAAGGAAAGCGATTCTCGGGGCTATTGATCTTTTTCATATTACAGCCATTGATGATATTCCAAAAAACCCAAAAAGATTGGTCAGGTCTTGAAGGACCACCAAGTTTTTCTAAGTTATCCAGAATATCGTTAAAATCGCCCAATACAACGCAAGACTGATGTCTAGAAGCACCAATATTGTAAATGTCCCCATGAACGAGATCATTGGCTTTGGATAGGCTCTCCGTACACAAACGTGAATAAACAATTTATCAATCCAAATTTGACCTTTGTGTCAATATATCTTCGATCTGCATATATATTAGTAATCTCTAGGGTACTCTTCCAAAGTAAAGCTAACCCACCACTTAATCTGACGGGATCAACAGTGTATAGGTTATCATATCCCAAACTTTCTTATAAATTTTTAAGAGTTTCAAACGAATTTTTTGTTTCCAGTAAGAATATTATATCTGGAAAATGCACCCAGCGCAAATTATGAATACGTTAAACTACCGGATTGTTCTCTAGACCCTGATAGTTCCAGCTCAAGATACCCATTGGATCTCTGGTGGGGTGAGCGAATTCTCCTGCTCACCAGCCGCCGATATGAATAAGAAGGAGCCAAAATAATTGATGGGACTACCTTCTTAGTTGGTAACTCATACATACTGGAAACATCACCAACTATTTTCTTCTTATATGTTTTCATCTCTTCCACTTGTACTTTAGTATTTTCATCCCCTGAGACCTTCTTTGATTTCCTGTTAACAGTAGAGTTCAATAGACTCGCAACATTCCTCCTTGCCTTACAAATCCATTTATTTGGTCTTTTATGTGGCATCTTACTGTGGACCAAAGTCTCGGGTAATGCAAGCCTATCTGGGCCAACATTAAAGACCGTTATACTACCCAACGAATTAAGCTGTNCTGGAAACATCACCAACTATTTTCTTCTTATATGTTTTCATCTCTTCCACTTGTACTTCAGTATTTTCATCCCCTGAGACCTTCTTTGATGTCCTGTTAACAGTAGAGTTCAATAGACTCGCAAAATTCCTCCTTGCCTTACAAATCCATTTATTTGGTCTTTTATGTGGCATCTTACTGTGGACCAAAGTCCCGGGTAATGCAAGCCTATCTGGGCCAACATTAAAGACCGTTAGACTACCCAACGAATTAAGCTGCTGTGTGACTGGATTGGACATTCTACTAGTCGCATTAGGCAAAGAAATAGTGGTTGAAACCACAAAACCACTTGATAGGATACATGGGAACATTTCAAGCTTTTCATGATCAAAGCTTAAAACTAGTCCCTTCCCTTAGTTAAGATATGAAGTAATCATGGGTGGTTTATTAAGAGAATTGAGAAGTTTAGCCTCCACGTTTGCTTGAACACGTAAAATACGAGCTTATCTCTCAGAGGGATCATTGATAGAGAGATATTATGTCAAAACTTGATGCTTCTCTTTAAATAGATTATGAGGTAAAGGAGGAAAGCCTGGAAGTCCCAAACCATGTGTAGAGGTTGTCTAATTGGGGTTTATTAGATGGGAGGAAAACGAAGGAGAAAATTGTTAAAAGCTTCAGCAATCTTCTGAGCACCCAGTAATGAGTTCTTGTTTTGAAGAGGGCACGATATTGTTTCATAAGTTAATCTAAAACAAAAAAATACACTTCTTCCTAAAGTTTTCAAATTTGAATTGGATGTTAACCAATTGACCACCTGGGAGCTCTACTATTTTCAATTTAAAGACTGGTCGACGCACATAGAATCTTATTTTAATCTGTAGATAGTCATGAGTTTGAAATTGCACCGGATTGTATGCAATTTCAATAACTTTACCAATCTTCTTGCCAACCTCATCCATTGTATCAGTAATAAAGCATTCAACATGAACATTCCTCATTCGTAGCCAAGTATCAATATAGCATAAAAATTTTGGAGGCGGTTCTTAAGTCCAAAGGTCTATTGTTATCATCCAATCGTCGAAATACCATGGTCCCGAGACGAGGTTGGACTGTAAATCAGATTCAGAATCCAAACAGGAACTGGACAGTAGCACGGGAAAGGGCAGTATCACATACTTTTCCTTTAACTCGCCAAATTTGTGGCATTTTTATAATGAATGTTTCTCCAGATTACGTAAACGACCTATAATTCTTTGTTTTGATCGTTGTGCAGTACTAAACGAGGAAGATTTTGGCAAAACAATAAGGTCTTCATCTTTAATTGATAGGGACTTGAGTGCAAGATCAAGTTGGTCCTCTAGCGGATCTTGCAATGTACAAAGCAAGATATGAGTAATGGGGAGATGACGATAAACTTGAGACACAAGTCCGATCAGCAGGAAAAATGTGAGACTAAGATAGATGACGATGGTCGAATTTCGATCAAAGAAAGAAACTGTTGTAAATCAGTTACACCGAAAAAAGCTCCACTCTTTAGAGAAAGAAAGGTGTTCTACTCCTTAGAGAGAGAAATNGAGAAATGTTTTTTTCCGCTTCTATCAATTGGTATGATCTAATCGGATTTATAAAAAAAACGAACATAAATATTTTGACAAAAAAATAACAAAAAAATAAGCTCCCGTCTTTCCCCAGAAGGGCATAAATGTAATTACAAATAAACTACAGGGCCGAATTTAAAGGCCATTTCTCGTAGAATCCATTCATACACCACTTTAACCTAATTTCTCACTTTCTCTCTCTTTCCCACTTTCTCCGCCGGCGGTAAAATTATGTCTCACTTCGGAAGGTCAGGTCCGCCGGATATCAGCGACACCTACTCTCTCCTCGTCCTTAACATCACCTTCCGTAATCTCATTTTTTCACACTCTCAACCTCGTTATCATTGTTGTCATGGTTATCGCGGTTCTAAGATATATAGGGTTTTGTTCTGTGTTTAGGTACAACTGCAGATGATCTCTATCCTCTATTCGCAAAGTATGGAAAAGTCATGGATGTCTTTATCCCCAGAGATCGAAGGTCGAACATCTTCTTCCTTTTCAACTATTTGCACTAGCCTATTGGTATCGCTTCATGTCTATTTTAAATCAGTTTCGTTTTTGTTTACTTCTGGATGCCTATTGTTATGTCAATTAGGACTGGTGATTCGCGTGGTTTTGCATTTGTTCGGTACAAGTACAAGGACGAAGCTCACAAAGCCGTTGAAAGGCTCGATGGTAAATTATAAATCTTTTTATTTTGTATGATTGTTTGTCCCCTGAATTTACTGGAAGCTTCTGTCTTCATTTCAGGAAGAGTTGTTGATGGCAGAGAAATAACTGTTCAGTTTGCAAAATATGGTCCAAATGCTGAAAAGATGTAAATGGATATTTCAATTTGATCCTGTTTTCAAGATTTTTGTCTTATCTAATTTGAAATTTACTATCACTTCCTGAAGGAAAGGTCCCTTAAGAGTTTAGTTTTGACTAGTTTGTAATTATCATTTCAGTTCCAAAGGAAGAGTCGTGGAACCACCTCGAAAGTCGCGAAGGTCAAGAAGCCGCAGTCCTCGGAGGAGCCGTAGTCCTCGGAGGAGCCGCAGTCCTCGAAGGAGTCGTAGCCCTCATAGACGCCGTAGTCCTAGGAGAAGCCGCAGCCCCCGCAGAAGGTGAGTTTCTTCTTTACTCTGTTTTTTTATGATGATCAGGTAAACCCCAGGGAGTAATGGGTTTACTATACTATTACGCAGTCAGCTTTTGTTACTTGAATCAGCATACCTTTGAATAATTCTAATCAAGTTACCTAACTCTTTAGGTCCCGAGATGATTATAGAGAAAAGGATTACCGAAAGAGGAGCAGGAGCAGAAGCCGAAGTAGAAGTTATGACAGGCATGAAAAGCGTCATGAGAAGGATAGAGATCATCATCGACGCAGTAGGTCTCGTAGTGCCAGCCCAGATGATAAACGCAGAGTCAGAGGTCGTTATGATGACGAGAGCCGCAGTCACAGTCGCTCGTTGAGGTCCTCCCATATTTTAGTAGTTTACCTTTTATTTTTTGTATATATGTTTCACTATACTTTAAGATTATGCTGATTCCTAATTTTTTACATGCAGTGCATCTCCTGCTCGGCGCAGTCTAAGCCCTAGAAGTCTCTCTCCACAAAAAGCCTCTCCTGATAGGCAAAGCAAAGATAGGTCTCTCTCTCCTGCTAGGCGCAGCCCCAGCCCAAGAAGTCCTGCCATGCAGGAGGCCTCTCCGTCTAATGATTTATCTCCTGAGAAGAAGAACAATGAGAGGTCTCCATCTCCTGGTAGCCACTCTCCTCGGGAGAAAGTTCGCAGTCAATCTCCTGATGCTGAGGTGGGCTAGAAGCACATAGATTTATATATTATAAAACCATCAAGACAACATGATGTCTTAATTGTGTGTTTATGCTTCTTGCAGGAATGACGCGTACTCTAAAGTTAAAGAGACATGATGTAGCAAAGCATGTTGCTTGTATTGATGATGTTGCATCTTCAATGCAATGAACTTCTACCCTCTGTAGTATTCCTTGCTTGTCCGTAGGTGCCCAAACTACTCTGTTTTTTTTCCTGCAATCTTTCTAGTTAAGCAACATGGGACTTCTCAGTTGTGTAAGTGCAAGGAATCAAGAATTCTTACTGTGTTACAATGTTTCAGCGTTTAGAGTATTGCTTGGTTGAATCTTGTTTGGAATTCATAGGATGCTAACTCTATTAAATGGCTTGTGTTGAATTTTTCTAGTCTGGTTCGAGAAAAGAAAGAATTGACTGGGATGATGGCATGGCCATGTTGAGATTGTAGCTGTTGCCTGTTGATGCTGTTAATGAAACCGTAGATGATTGATGTTCGAGGAATCTCCCATACCGTACATAGTAGTAGCATCTATTTCCTTAACGTGTTAGTTGGTTCGTTGGTCAGTTTCGCTTTGAGTTTTTGAATCCAGTTAAAGAATCGTAGTCACTTACCTTGGTTCAGTTGAGTTTAACTTATGTCTCTCTCTCTTCTGCGTAATATTGTTTCATAAGACGTTCCAAATGTTATATTTTCATTAGAGTACAAAGACGATGAGGTCGGAAAGCACTAACTTAAAAATATCTCGAGTTTCTGGCATTGGAGAACTAATCGGCATGCGTGTTAAATCACACACGTAAGATCCTACTAAAGAGGCAAAATGTATTTATGATTCATCTTCTTCTACTCATACAGAATCTGTCTCCTCAAGGTCATAAGTACAAACTTCACAAGTGAAATANGTACAAAGACGATGAGGTCGGAAAGCACTAACTTAAAAATATCTCGAGTTTCTGGCATGGGAGAACTAATCGGCATGCGTGTTAAATCACACACGTAAGATCCTACTAAAGAGGCAAATGTATTTATGATTCATCTTCTTCTACTCATACAGAATCTGTCTCCTCAAGGTCATAAGTACAAAGTACAAACTTCACAAGTGAAATTTAAAACGCATTAATCATCCATTAACACCACTTTTTCCTAGACGCTCTTTCCCACCAAGCGTTTGGATTATAGCTTCCAAGAGCTTAATCTCGTTATCGCGTTTGGATATCTGTTCTTGCATCCCTCGTAGCTCTTCCATATGTAGCTTGAACACCTCTGAAACAAACAACCAACATCTTTTACTCAAACCAAATAAAATGAAACCAGCAGCGATGCATCAATCCATGTAGAATAATAATTAAAAAAAAAGTTTAAGTACGAACTAGTGGTGTTCTCGAGCTCTTTTGTGATCTCCTGGGCACGTAATTCAGCAGCTTTTTGAGAGGACTCAGCTTGGCGTTTCTCTGAACGAGCATGAGCAGCAGCTGTAATCGCAGCATCTAGTTCTCTTTCCAGTGTTTGTACCCTTTGCTCAAGAACCTACATTGTACAGAGTCAAGAGACGATCTGAAACCTTCACTTATCTCAATTATTTTACATGATCATTTGACTTGCACCATTCGAAAAAATATGGTTTAGTATACAAGCAAAGATTAATACACTTGGACATTTAATGGTGAAAGCTGCTCAAGGACCAGTCTTTTAGGATTTGATGATCATTTGCACCCTCAATCAATCACAAAATCAAGCTACAAGCTCACTTTGCTATCCAAAAAGAAAGATCATATAAGAACAATGTGGTAATCACTTGCCAGTGTTCAAAAGATCTGTTAGTTTGGTGATTCGACATCAAGATTCTAATTTCCGAATTCACCACTTTATCCAATTCCAGTTAATCTAGAGTAATGGTAAACCTAAAGAGAAGCAATCGTGATCAATTAGATTGAAGGAACACAGCAGACCTTAATTGTTCGAGCTTGTTCGGAGACGAGAGAGGCTCTAGCAAAAGTGTCTTCTTCGACGAAGACAGCTTTCTTAAGGAGAAGTTTCTGAAGCGAATCAAGATTCGAAGCCATCTCCGTTATGTTATCCAATGATCCCTTCCATCTATCCTCGCCATCTCCGATCTGCTCCTCCATCGGAAGAGGAATCAGATGATCACCCTTTCTCCTCCACGCAAATCAACTTTGACTCGTGGAGCAATCCAAAGATTCTCTGGGCTTTCTTTTGCTTATACAACTCAACGTTGGTCCATCATAGAATTTTCAATTTTTCTTGTAGTTTAAACAGCCTGCTAAGTATTGTGTACCGGATTCTCCGGTTTAGTATGAAACATTTAAAAATGGATTTTTGGTCTGTTGGTGCGGTGAAAACTGTGAAATGATAAGAACCTTCCCAATCATTCGGTTTACCTCTTTGGTCTCTGCCGCTAAACCTCTTCGCTCCTTTGCTTTCTCATCTTCTCCGGCTAGAGAACTACCCAAATGCTCGTCGTTATTAGAGGCAAAGTCTGCCTCGGTGTTAAATTCTCTCAGTATAGCTCCCAATACTCCGCTTTTCCTTAGAACGCCGTCGCACTCAACACCTCTAGTGGAGTTTCGGAAATGGCACGACTGGGCGAAAGATCTGGCCTCCTCTGTAAACGATTCTTCGACAAACTCTGATGATAGAATTGACTCTGTCTTTCTTCTCCGTGAGCTAAAATGGCTAATCGAAGACTCGATCGTGGACGATCCTTCGCTGATTCTTCACACAAGAGAAATCGCGGAAAACGGCGAGAAGAGTGTGAAATTAAGAGCCTCGTTGGAGGAGCTTTACGAGTTATGGCGGCAGAGGATTGAGAACCGTCGGCCGTTTCAGTACATCGTCGGATGCGAACATTGGAGAGATTTGGTGTTGTGTGTCAAAGAAGGGGTTCTTATTCCCAGACCGGAGACTGAACTGATCGTAGACATGGTGGAGGAGCTTGTAAAGAGAGATGAACGATTTAAGAAAGGGATTTGGGCCGATCTGGGGACCGGAAGCGGTGCAATTGCTATCGGCGTTGCTAAAGTCTTGGGAAGCCGTGGGAGAGTTATAGCTACAGATCTCAGTCCGGTGGCAATCGCCATCGCTAGCCACAATGTTCAGAGATACGGCCTTCAGGTCAGTAAATTTTCATATAAGACAATCCAATTTCTTCTGCAGCTTTCTTAAGTATAATGGATGTTAGAGATGGATTGAGTTTTTGAGTCCTTGAAAGTTTCTGAAGCATTTACAATGATGATAAGATTTGGTATATTGATTAGGGGATGATTGAGGTGAGAGAAGGATCTTGGTTTGAGCCATTAAAAGATGTTGAAGGAAAACTTGTGGGAATTGTGAGTAATCCACCATACATACCAAGTGATGACATACCAGGCCTACAAGCTGAAGTTGGTAAGCATGAACCAAAACTTGCATTGGATGGTGGTGTCAATGGGACTGATAGTCTTCTCCATCTTTGTCACGGAGCTTCTCGGATGCTTAAACGCGGTGGCTTTTTCGTTTTCGAGGTATCTTCCCTTATTACACTCTCTTTAAGATCAATTCTTATTGGGTCATTTGTATATCGACTAATTGTTTGGTGTTTAGTTTGAAAATCTTTGCATATATACTAGTGATTAATCATCGTATCCACCATGAGTGATGAATTTTATTGGCTTATGATGATGCAGACCAATGGAGAGAAGCAAAGCAAGATGATTGTAGATTACATGACTAGTGATCTTAAGGACTGTTTCTTTGATGTGAGGGTAGTTTCTGATTTTGCTGGAATCGATCGGTTCGTGACTGGCTTTAGACACTGAAATTTCGACATTTTCCAAATATTCTAGGGCTAATTATTAAACTATATAGTACTCCCTCCGTTCCAAAAAATAGGTAGAAAATTATTTATGTTCTAAAATATAAGATCTTTTCGTATTTCTATGCAAATTTTACTATTAAATAGTTTACATCTAATGATAAAATGTTAGCTTTTTATTAATTGATCATGTATAATATATAAAATATTTTAAATAAAAAAACCAAATTTCTTAATATGTCCGTTTTTAACCAAAACATATTATATATTAGAATGGAAAGAGTATATGCTATGGAGACTTGAGTAACGTACTAGTGTTATTTTTTTGGGTCAATATATATATATATATATATATTTAGGAGTGTAATCTTACAATATTATGTAAGTTATTAACTCTAACATGGTATGCAAGCCTATCAGCTAGAGCTTTATCCAGTCAAGGCAAATAAACAGAAGATTGAACTCATACAGTTAAACTAAATATACATTATATCTCAAAGTAATATGGTAGATGAGTTATGCCACACATCCAGTGAGTGATTTCTGAGAGCTTGTTGAAGGAAAGAAATCACAAATTTACAATCAGAACATACATCACCCATAGAAGCCAAACCTTGACACTTGAGATAAGCGTTCTATCATTGCCATTGTTTTTGCTATTAAGGGTGAAGCAGCTTAGCGTATTGAGACAGAACCATACATGAGTAATCTATTTTGACTATCAAACATCATCCAATGTCTGCCTTCTGATTGAGAGACACCCATGAAGCATTGATAACTCTGAATTTTCATGGATTTTACATATCAATTAGCATCAATTCTGAGGTCTAAAAGCGTGCATACATCACATTTATAGTTTATTTTAGTAAGTTTGTGATTTTTTAAGACTTTTGCATTAGAATTTGCATATGCACGCATTTTGGAGATTTTTCAGAACTTTCATGAGTTTTCGGGAACGATTTGTGAGATTTCAGAAAAGCAGCACTTAACGCGGAATGGACTGGATCTACCTTAGCATCAAGGCAGGAACGATCCCAACTCAACACATGCAAGATCGATCTCAACACTTGCAAGATCGATCTCAGCAGTTGCAGGATCGATCCCAACTCGACACTTGCAGGATCGATCCTAACACTTACCAGGATCGATCCCAACATTTACCAGGATCGATCCCAACACACCTCAGATCGATCCCATCTCAAACCAGGATCGATCCCCCTCTCTCTCATTCAACGAAATATGTGAAGTCTCAGACGAAGCAAAGGAAGTGCATGAAGTTGAAGCATGACTAAGAAGAAAACAGGCAAGATCGATCTCACCNTGCTTTAGACGCATCTCAGTTGGATCGATCTCATGCAAGCGTTTTCAGCTCGGATCGATCGCGCACTTACCAACTCGAAATCAAACACGCTCAGACTCGA
>OVBE01015671.1:0-11343 GCA_900406425.1 Iberis pinnata | reverse complement strand
TAACCTAAATGGATGCAAAACAAAGCTATAAATAAGCTAAAATACAAGTATATCAATAAGTCAGTCCCAATTAATAACAAGGCTGGTGGCATACAAATGAGTGGGCAATAATGGATTTCTCCGGTAGTTTTACGTTATTTTCATGAATCATGAATTTTCTTTTATGGAATTATCATGGGTGAATAAACTCAATTTTCGGAGAGCTATTCGATACATCCTTAAGAAACATAAAAAAATATTTTAGTTTTGTTTGAGACGCACACAAGAAGAGAAACAGCATCGCATATTTTTCAAGGACTTGGTTTTGCTCATTATGTGAAAGTTGTGGTCATTGGTGAAAGTGGCTGGATTTGGTTTCTTTGGCAGGATGCTATGGGAGTGTTGCAGGTCCAAGAAATTACAGACCAATTTATACATGATAGATGGGAATATGGGAGTGATGTGCTCCATCTCTTTGTTGTGTATGGGGCTCCATCGACTAGTCAAAGAAACTTTCTATGGGGAGCTCTCAACACCGCGATTTAACAAGTTGATGAATCTTTGATTGTTGGAAGAGATTTCAATACGATAGTGAGAGTGGATGAGAGAACCGAAGGCAAAAGCGGTTTATTATCATACTCAATAGCTTACGGATATTGGATTTATGATCTCTCATTAATCGATATGAGCTTTAGAGAATGTCCTTTTACTTGTAGAGGGTGAAGAGAGGAGAGGGCCTTTGTAGCTAAACACCTAGATAGAGTTTTATGTTGTGCACAAACTCGGCTGAGATGGCAAGAAGCATCGATTACAAACCTCCCCTCGCTTGCATCAGATCATACGCCATTATACATCCAATTATGCCTAACTATTGATTTTGATCCAGTAGGATCCCCTTCATATTTGAAGCGGCTTGGATGAATCATTCAGGTTATCAAGACCTTCTTCAAACATCATGGAATCAAGAACTAGTGAAGATTGAAGCTCTGAGTGCACTTCAGACTGCGTTACAAATATGGAATAAAGAGGTTCTCGGTAATATTAGTAAGAATAAGATGAAGCTGAGACAAGAGATTGAAAGAACATAAACGAGGTTAGCCTCATTCAAATCCGATGAACTATTACGACTGGAAGAGAAACATATGAAAGATTTGGACAAAATACTCACCCGCGAAGAAATGTTTTGGTATCAAGAATCATGTCAGAAATGGGTCACTTACAGTGATAGAAATACGAAGTTTTTCTATACATCTACTATTATTCGGAGAAAGCAAAATCGAATTGATATGCTGAAAAATGAAACTGGGAGATGGGTGCCGAACAAGAAGTACATAGAGAAGCTAGTTGTTGAGTATTACTGATGATTATACTCACTGCATACGTGGATAGTGATGTTGACAAGCTGCCTAGTGAACGCTTTACACATATCTTAGAGATTGACAGTGTTGCTTTAGAAAGAGATTTCCTAGCTACAGATTTTGAATAAGCCATGAGGAGTATGAGAAAGTACAAAGCTCCAGGACTAGATGGTTATCAACCTGTATTTTACCAGCAATGTTGGGATGTTGTAGATGATTATGTGACACGTTTTGTTTTGGATTTTTTGCACAAAGAGATTACCAGAACAGCTAAGAGACGCACTAGTCATTCTAATAGCAAATGTGGAGGACCAGAACAAATTACACAATTCCGACTGAGAAGCTTGTGTAATGTTCTTTTTAAGATCATAACAAAGGCTATGGTTTTGTGACTTAAGCCTATTATGTTAAACTTAATTGGACCTGCGCAATCAAGCTTCATACATGAATGATTGAGCTTCATACCTGGTAAATTGAGCTAGGATAATATCATTATTTTTCAAGAAGCGGTTCACTCAATGCGATATAAGAAAGTCCAGAAGGATTGGACGCTGCTGAAATTGGATCTATAGAAGGGGTATGATCGGATTCTATGGGATATACTAATAAAAATCTAAATGTTTCAACTTTGATCCAAAATATTTTTAAAACTAAAACATGAAGTTACTTTACGACTTAAATAACTTGGAAAGTAAAGGAGAAAAGACGATTCTAATAACTTGGAAAATAAATGACTTGAATAACTTTTCTCTCGGTTTAATCTCTCTCACATCACGAAGCTTACAAACACAACGTACCTCATGAGGGCTCGACAGGTTCATGCTACTCTTGAGGACCATGCTCTTCATGTATTTTTAGATGCAAATACTCCGTTTCCTGCTGCAACGATTACTGTAGGTGGATAATTTACAGAAAATCCAAATTTTGTTTCTTGGAAACGTAAAGAATTGCTTCTATACTCTGCTCTTATTGGAACCATAAGTGTTGCGGTTCAGCCAGTGGTATCGAGAGCCATGACCTTTGGTGATGTTTGGACTCTACTTGCTGCTATGTTTGGAACTTTGTCTCGTGGGCACATAAAACAATTACGGCATCATATTCGTACCTGTGACAAAGGGACTAAAACCGTTGCTTAATATCTGCGCATTATTAAGAGTAAAGCCGATGAGTTAGCTTTACTTGGAAGTCCCTTAGAGCATGAAGATTTCATTGAGCAGATTCTGACTGGTTTACCCGAAGAGGGATAAGATGATCACTTTTGTTAAATTACATGAAAAACTTATCAATCACAAGGCGATGATCTTATGCTCATATTCTGGTCCAGTTCTAACATGTCCTATCATAGTTCATACCACTGAAGCAAGATCATTCAGAGGTAACAATCGGTCCAATGGCATATCACAAAATCATCGATTCAATAATAACCAGCAACGTCATTCATCTCAGTTCCAGCAGCCTAATCATCCTCCTAGACCTTACTTGGGTCATTGTCAAGCCTGTGGCATCCAAGGACATGCAGAAAAATACTGTCCCGAATACAAACTGGTTCAAGGTCCTTATGCTCATCAATCTTGGCGGTCTACTCCGCCGCAACAACCAGTGTTTTGGCATCATCTCAACCAAACGTGTCTTGGGCAGCGAATCAATCTCAGTGGTAGCCGCGAGATAATATGGCGATTTCTAATGGTGAATCATCTACATGGCTTCTCGAAAATGGCACATCCCATCATATGACCTTCGACATCTCCAATCTCTCACTTCACACACCATATAATGGAGGTGAAGAAGTTATTCTAGGTGATGGATCTGGTCTTCCAATCACTCAAACTGGTTCTATGTCTTTACCCTCTTTCACTACTCCATTACTTGTTAATGATGTATTGTGTGTGCCATCTTTAGATAAGAATTTAATCTATGTTTTTCAGCTATATACCACTAACAATGTTGCGGTTACGTTTTCTCCGACATACTTTCAGGTACACGATCTGACTACGGGGGCACTTCGTATTCAAGGAACACCTAAAAAGGTGTTTATGAGTGACCTAAGTCAAGATCTTGTGCACGTCCATCATTAGCATATGCATCAGCCACTAGAATGTCTCTTACGTATTGGCATTCTCGGTTTGGTCATCCGTCTTTTTCGATTTTAATAACTATGATTTCTCAATATCAGTTACCTTTTTCGTCTTCTGCCTTATTGAACTCTCTTTTTTTGCTTGTTCTAAGAATAAAATGCATAAACTACCTTTTGCAGAATCCTCTATTTCTTCTTCTTTACCATTTGATGTTATTTACTCTGATTTTTGGACATCGCCAATAGTTTCTATCGATGGTTTAAATATTATGTGATTTTTGTTGATCATTTTACTAGGTATATTTGGTTTTATCCGTTAAAACAAAAATCTCACGTTCATAATGTTTTTCGTAAGTTTCACGCTTTAATTGAAAACTATTTTCAAACAAAAATAAAATTGTTTTACTCAAATAATGGTGGTGAGTTTATTTCTATTAAACTCCTTTTTAATCTCAAAATGGTATTTCTCATATGACTACACCACCACATACGCTTGAGCACAATGGGATAGCGGAGCGTCGTCATTGACATATTATCGAAACTGGACTTGCTATACTATCTCATGCATCTATGCCAAAGTCCTTTTGGACTTATGCTTTTGCTATAACCATTTATCTCATTGATAGAATGCCCACTCCCAGTCTCTCGAATCTTTCTCCGTTTCAAATTATTTTTCAACAAACACCGAATTTTTCAAAATTATGGATCCTTGGTTGTCTTTGTTTTTCTTGGTTAAAACCATATGCATCACATAAATTAGACATGAGTTCATCCCCATGTGTCTTCTTAGGTTATTCCACATCTCAAATCAGTCTTCATACACAAGCAACCATTCCTGAAGCTCTTGTAACCAAACGTGTTTCTCAAAGGACAAGGAAACCGGTGGATCGTCTCAATCTTTCCGTTATTCTCAATGACTCACCTAATTATATACCAACTACAATTCACAAAGCTCTTAAACATTCTGATTGGCGCAAAGCTATGGCTGAAGAAATTGATGCACACCAAAGGAATAACACTTGGTCGTTAATCTCTCCAACCAAATCAATGAATGTTGTTGGGTGTAAGTGGGGTTTTTTCAGTTGAAAGGAAAGATAATGGTGACATTGATAGGTATACGGCTCGTCTAGTCACCAAAGGGTTCACTCAACGCCCGAGAATTGACTATCATGAAACGTTCAGCCCAGTTGTAAAACCAGCCACTATTCGATTAATCTTGAGCATTGTGGTATCTCTAAATTGGTCTATTCGTCAATTATATGCTAATCATGCTTTCTTTCAGGGTACACTTCAAGATACTGTTTACATGATGCAACCTCCAGGTTTCATAGATCGAGATCACCCACATGTAGTTTGCAAATTACATAAAGTGGTGTACGAACTTAAACAAGTGCCGCAAGCGTGGTACAATGAGCTAAATAATTTTTTACTTGCCTCTGGTTTTTATAACTCTCTCACTGATTTCAGTCTTTTTCGGAACATGAATTTAATTAGTAAGAGTAGATCATTAATGTACCACCAATGAGGAATCAGATGTCCGAGAGCCATAAGTGGAAGTAGAGAAAATTCAAGGATGATGAAAGCAATCGAAGATATGAGCTGGATCAGTTGTAGAGCCATAAGTCGTGTCTTACTTTTTCTTTGATAAAGAGTTTGCTTTATAAAAGACCAAAAAGAAATTACATCCCAAAAATATGTCGTGTCTTACTTTTTCTTTGATAAAGAGTTTGCTTTATAAAAGACCAAAAAGAAATTACAGCCCAAAAGGCAATGTTTTTAGTCCACAAGCATTACATTTAGACAAAAGATAGAGAATTTGTTAATAATCCAAATCATGAACGAGACCTACTAGTAATTTTGTCGGAAGAGGAATTTAATTAGTAAGAGAAAATCATTAATGTACCACCAATGAGGAATCATGCAGGAACTATTGGAATCATATGTCTGAGAGCCATAAGTGGAAGTAGAGAGAAGTCAAGGATGATGAAAGCAATCGAAGACATGAGATGGATCAGTTGGAGAGCCATAAGTGGAGCAGAGCATTTGTGAAGGGAGTGACGTATGAGGGGAACGTAGACTTTGAATACGGTTTCTAATAAGAGAGTCAATGGAAGATAGTAGCATATCTTCTGGTTTGGAGGTAAGCATGCGAATGTGGTTATTTCTTTCTGACCAGATAGTATAGATGGTGCATTGCCAAGCTAAAAGCAAGAGCCTTTTCTTTGGTCTACTTGCAGCTAGCGTAGATAGGTCCTCAACAATCTCTTGCCATCTTGAGGAAGCTTGGTAGTGGCATCTTGCAAAGATTCTTCTCCAGATTTTCTGAGAGCAAGGGAAAAATGAATATATGATCCCTAGATTCATGTCCGTTTGAGCAGAGAGAGCAGGTAGTGGCATATGTGATTCCCCAAGAGGATAGGCGATCTTTAGTTGGGCATCGATTAAGAAGGAAGAGCCAGCACAAGAACGAATGTCTAGGCATCCATCCTTTTATCCATATAATTTTCGACCATGGTACTAATGGCAATGGTTCATGTAATTCTAGATAGACTTGCTTGAGAGAAAAGTCACGTTGAATATTCCCTCCGATGAACCATTTGTAACAATCTGCTTTTGCTGACAGGTTGAGAGTTGTTAAATAGATTTGAAGTTGCAATTGGTTATCTGATCTAGTCGGTGGTAGCAGCCACCTGCCATTCATAAATAAATCACAGAGTGGCATGTAGAGGTATGCCTAGTCTCCTCTATTTCCTGTTTCCAAAAACGTAGATAGATTACCAAATGGAGACCAATTATCATACCAGAACTTACACCTTGAACCATTACCAACTTTGAGTTTTATCCAATTGAAGACCTGCTGCTTTGCCTTTAGAAGTTTATTGGCTAGCCATGAGTAAGGCGTACTTGAATTTATGTTCCAATAGTTGTTAACTTCTCCCTTTAACACTTGTAATTTATACCAAGGAACTTCATCTGGAAAACAATAGCCAAATTAGCTTAATAAGACAAGTCTTATTCCAGATTAATAGATCCATAACACCAAGCCCTTCTTGATCTTTAGGCAGAACAACTGTCGTCCATGCTACCCTTGCAGAGGCTCTACCCTCTAAATTTTCTTTCCATAGATAAGATGTACATATGGAATTAATTTTTTTTAATACAGCTCTTTGGTAGCAGGAATGATGAACACCAGAAATTAAATTATCAACATAAGTCTACCCGCAAATGAGAGAGTTCTCGCAGACCAAGAGGTGAATTTTGATTTAATCTTGTTTAATTGAAAGCTTTTTGGTACACAATGGGATTCCCAGGTACCTCACTGGTAGAATTCCTTGGTTGATTCCCATGGTGAAAGTGATTAGGCTCCGGGAATGCTGTGAAATCCCCGCTGTAAAAATGGTAGTTTTAGCCCTGCTAATTGCCAAGCCAGGCAATTCCTCAAATTCCCTTAGTACATGGAGTATCCGCTGGATTGAGTGAAAGGACCAACCCGCCAAGATCAAAAGATCATCAGCAAAGCAAAGGTGTGTTAATTTAGCTTTCTTGCAGTTAGGATGGTAGGAAAATCCCGAGCCTTCTTCCCCTAGATCGTTTAGCATCTTAGATAAGCAATTCATAACAGTCACAAATATATAAGGAGATAGAGGATCCCCTTTCCTTAAACCCCTCTTTCCCTTAAAATATCCATGCACTATACCATTGAACCCCACTGTAAATGATGAAGTAGTGATGCAAGCTTTAATCCAATTTATATACACTTGTGGGAAATCCATACTTTGCAGACAGTTTAGTATAAAGTTTCATTTGACTATATCCAACGCCTTGGTAATATCCACCTTAAGTGTGAACCTCTCGCAACCCTTATCATTATGATAGTCATTCACAATCTCTGCTGTCAATATTGTGTTTTCCAGTAATAACCTATCCTTCACAAATGCCGTTTGGTTTGGAAGAATCATATATGGTAGTATTGGCTTTAGTCTTTTAACAAGTAGCTTATGTTTTAGTCGTGTCTTACTTGAGCTTAGACAAATCCCCATCCATGGAACTCTTTAAGGTAACTATCATCTACCTGGTCATTGGTTTGTTTTAAGAACAAACATGTTCTTGTCAGACGATTTCAAATGGTTTGATGATTACTCTTCTCTCCTTTTTTAGCTTAGTGACCTTTTTATGTTTTATTTGTTGCTCAAGACACTTGTAGAGGAGCCGTACATATTACACCAATGAATGAATGCAAGTTGCCCAAGATACTCTGGTAATGCTCATAAGCTTGAGCTTACCAAGTTTACAGCTAGTGGCTAATGATAAAGCCTTTGCTTGTTAAACTGATTACAGGTCAAGATGAACGATCACAACTACTTCTTAGATCCAAGAACTGGAAGCAATCTGGTAGTCAAAGTTGCTGGTGAAAAGGTAAATATCTTCAAGTTCTAAAGAGGATGAAAACTTCTTTTGATGTGAAGAGTTGGCTTAGTGAATACAAAAATTTTCCTATTTGTCAGATGGTAGATACACAGTTGTTAATATGATTTGGGATCTGATGGAAGCTCGAGACATTACATGATCTGATGCAAGCTCAAAATGTTTTCTTGGCAATAGTTCTTTATAGGTTTTTGAATTTTGCGTTTGTGTGAATCACAGGAACGTAAAATGCCAGAGGATGATCCAAGACTAGTGTTAGTAACGCGCAAATACAATACCCAGCAACTCCAGCAAGGGACATTAATTGTCTAATTGGCGTTGAAACGCAGAGACCAAGATCAAGAAAGATCACAATATGGGTTTATGCTTTTTAATCAGTCTTTTAGATGAATAAGCTGACTTACCATAAGATGAAACTTCAACTATATGATTGGTTACTACTCTGATTTCAAATTGATTTAAAACCTAGAAACCTTTGTTCTTTAAACATACAATTCACACTCAAATGCTTGTTTTGTTTATAAAGATCATGATGTGAACTCTCAAATGCACCATTGTTAAAGACAAAGTGAAGAATAGAGCACAAAAAATACTATACACTCTGGTGTATCTATTTACAAAGATTAATAAAAAATAAGTAGTTAATGAATCACCAAATTACATTAGATGTGTGTGACTGTGACACAATCTTTTTAACCACAACAACCACCTCCCAGAGAGACTGCACCATATCTTCCTTTAGTTGCACCTTGTGGACGTCCCTAACCAACTTTAATGACTAATGAAATCCAGAGAGATCAAGCGATTAGATTATGTTCATGTGTTATCTAACCATGAGAGTTTAACAGTTCATCTACAAAATGGAAGCCCCGAGATTTAAACACTTGAAGTTTCAATCCATTTTTAGATTCAGAAGAGAAATTACGTCGTTGGATACCTCAAAGACACCATCCTGAATGTTCTGGAGGATATATGCTGAAGTGTACAAACGTAGTCGGAAGAGCATAGAGACTCTTCGGAAGGGAGGGGCGAAAAAGACACCCAAAAGGATTAGAAATTAGGGGTTAATGGTTCTTTTAACAGATGTTTAACATGGTTAAGTTGTTTTAACCGTTTAAAATAACCAAGTCAATTTAAAATTTGAGATTAAAAATACTTCATTTATGCAATTGAGGATTAAAACGGCTCGCGACAAAATACAGGTTTTTCGGTCAAAATTTAAAAGTTCAGGATTAAAATGACATTTTCCCGAATAAATATATATATATATATATATATATTTGTAGAATTTTAAATTAGAAATTTTTCATTTTAATACTCCAATTGTATTCCATTTATCCTTTTGATACATGGACTATTCAAATACCCAATTTAATACGTCAACTAAATTATTTGTCCGGTTTAATACATAAACTACCAATCATTTAGTCATTTTACATGAGTTTGGTTACATGTCGTTTAGGTACCGTTAACTTTTTTTAAAATAAAAACATTAAAAATTGATTAAAAGTAACCAAATCTAATATCCATTTAGATATGTACTCTTTAGAATTCTTAAGGTATTCTGAAATTAATATAATAAATTTAAAGAACCTTTTGAAAAATTTTGCAACTTTTGGTATGTTTTGTTAAAATTTTATACCTTAAAAATTTTGAAAAAAATTAGTAAGTTCTTTATGTTTTTTTTTATTTGTTTTGAAATTTGGATGTTTTTATAATTTTGGAATTTTTTTTGGATTTTTAGTGTTTATTCAATTAAGACACTAAAAAAAGTTTATGAATAAATTTGGACAAACAATTTATTTGGTATATTAAATTAGATATTCAAATAATTCGTGTATTAAAAAGTAATTAGATCTCGATTGGTAAATCATAAAATAGAGCATTATGTTCTATGCTCATCTGATCACGTTTACTTAAAAGAACATTTATGTGAGTATTTAGCATA
Source organism: Iberis pinnata (assembly GCA_900406425.1). Classification (NCBI taxonomy): domain Eukaryota; kingdom Viridiplantae; phylum Streptophyta; class Magnoliopsida; order Brassicales; family Brassicaceae; genus Iberis; species Iberis pinnata. The sequence continues at coordinate 1,559 of OVBE01015671.1, read as the reverse complement.
TACTTATGCTTAGAGATGTAAAATGAGCTTCTTTACCCTACCTTATCCTAACTCATTTTAAGCCCGCCCAAATAATACCCAGTTTTTAAAAGCCCTAATAGATATAGTCCTAATAGGGTAAACTCTAAACCTACCCTATATGATATAGGATAACCCATGGGTACTCTAATTAAAAACCAGTTTTATTTATAATTTTATATTATTTTTTCAAGTTTTAGTTTAATATTATATTTAGAATTTTATAATGTATATTATAAGTTTATACTCCCTCCGTTTCAATATGTAAGTAGTTTTGGTTAAAAGCGGAGGGAGTATAAACTTATAATATACATTATAAAAGTTTATAATCTCTCTAACTTTTTATTACTCATTTAAGAAAAGTAATTTTAACTTTTCTTAAATGAGTAATAAAAAGTTAGAGAGATTATTATTTTTTTGGTGGGGAAACGCAAAAAGTTAGAGAGAGATTATTGTATATTATTTTGCCTTTAAATTTTTAGTAAAATATTACTTATTTTAAATGATTTTATTGCTTTGGGATTTGAGAACATCTTATATTATGAAACAAACCATTTTGGCTAAAACTACTTATATATTGAAACAGAGGGAGTGATATTGTTGTACATGGTGTTTAGAAATTTTGTATTTTGACGAGTAACGTTATTTTCAATTTTGGCGCGTAACACGATTTTGCATTTGGCAGAAAACTCGGTTTTGAGTTCTTGGCGGAAAAAGCGGTTTTGAGTTTTTGGCGGGAAAACGCGATTTACGTTTTGGCGAAAAAACGCGATATTCCGTTTTTGGCGGAAAAACGCGGTTTTGCGTTTTTTGCGTGAAAACGCGAATTTGCGTTTTTGGCGTGAGAACGCGAATTTTGTCTTTTTGACGAAAAATACGATTTTGCGTTTTTGGCAAGAAAACACGATTTTGCGTTTTCGGCGGGAAAAAGTGGAAAATCGCTATATTGTCTTTTCGGCGAGAAAACATTATTTTTGCGTTTTTGATGAGAAAATGCTATTTTACGATTTCGTGATTGTCTAGTTGAAGTTTCATATAAATTTTTTCTTTTGTTTTGTGTCTTGTGGGTACATGTTACCCAATAGGATAAACCCATGTGATATCCTAAATAAATAAAACTCGCTTGGGTAGTAACCCTATATTTCTATAAAGATAACGAGCAAGTTATGTGCTTAATGTTTTAAGTAGGGTAATGGATACCCATTGGATTTTTACCCATTCTTAACATCCCTACTTATGCTCTTAAATGCTCTTCACCTCTATGTTTTCAGAAAAAAATTTCGAAAGCATTGAGCATTAAGTTATTATAAAATTATTAAAATCAAATTATAAAATTATGTTATATGTTAAATAACCTCATATATATACATTCTAAATTATTATTTAAAATTATTTTTATTTTATTATGTTTTAACTTTTATAAAATAATTATCTAAATATAATAATAAAACCACATTATTGTAATTTTAGATTCATAATTTAATTATATATAATTTTTAAATTACTATTTATTATTAAATTATCTATTCTATTTTTTAAAA
>OVBE01015670.1:0-11345 GCA_900406425.1 Iberis pinnata | reverse complement strand
CCACCACCACCACCGAAGAAGCTTCTGAAAATCTCATTAGGATCAAATTCGTCTTCGTAGTAGTATCCTCCATTGAATCCGTTACTTCTAGTAGATCGTCTTGGTTGATAGATTGGCTCTTCGGATCCACTGACATCGTATTTTCTTCTAGATTCTTCGTTGCTTAAGCATTGAAACGCTTTTGATACGGATTTAAAAGCTTCTTCTGATCCAGGAGCTGGATTCTTATCAGGATGTACCTTTAATGAGAGTTTTCGATAAGCTTTTCTCACATCATCCACTGAATCGTTTCTTTCAATCCCTAAGATCTCGTAATAATCCTTCTTCGATTTTATCTTTCTCACGATTGACATCTGTTCTTCAGTGTATGATATCGAAGAAGACGATGCCGTCGTCGATGATCCACGCTGACGTAAAGAAGGCCGATCTGACGAATTCGATGCTGAAGCAGATCCAGGCGATTTTCCCGATCCTTGTTCATCTGATTTGTTATTAAGCTCAGATACGAGATCATCAATCGGAAGATCTGGATCAAGACGACGAGCTTTTGAAAGAAATTTCAAAGCTCGAGATCTATCTCCTGATTTTATCGCATCTTTGCAGATTTTCAGACATTTCAACGCGTCGTCTTTGTTACCATCCATAGTTTTCTCGATTGAGAGAGAATCTAGAGGAGTAAACTACAGAGTGTCCAAGTCGCGAATCTCGATCATGAGACTGTTGAGAGAAAACAAAGTGAACCGCTTTCGAAAATTAGGGTTTCTCTACCATCGATCGGATTTTTCAGATTGGAACGTGGAAGACGACTAACTCGTGGTCGTGGAGGACAACAACTCCAACGCTAAATCAGAGATCAGTGTACCAAGGTCGGTACAATTTGAGCAATTTAGTTTGGTTTAGTTCCGGTTATAACCTATTAATGTGTAAACTCGAACCGCTCCTGGTTCTTAAACCGGTTCGGTTTTGGTAATGGGTAAATCTTTCTAGTCTACGGTACGGATGATGTTCATAGGTGAAATTTGTTACAAACTCAGACTAGATTAAAATCTCCATAAATTAATAATGCGAAATAATCACAACTTTTAATTTAAAAATTGATTAATAGAATAATAACTTATTTAAAAAGCTCTATTAATTTATTGAGATATTAAATTTTTGAATATTAATATATAAAAATTATAATATAGTATATTTCCAAACTATGATTGTTTTGTAACTTAAATAAGAAACATATGTATAGCTTGAACTTTTTTTTTCTTTTCGATAGTTCGAGTCACAACGGACTAATTTGATAGTTTTTTCTGGATCACAACGGTCGATCCGGTAATTTTTAGATTCACTATAGGGTGAACTCACATATATACGAGACCAGAGTTTTGAATCCACAATTTATAGATTTGACGAGAGGACACCTTGCTACTTGGACTAAAGATTTTTCTCATGTATAGCTTGAACTTTGGTTGGTAATATAGTAGTAAAAACATATGTATAGTTCGAACTTTGATTGGCAAGATACTAGCAAAAATGATAAAACCATTGATTTACAAACTCTTCTTACACAAAAAAAGTAAACATAAAATTAGCTAGTTTTTAAAACAAGTTTTGATTTGTTTATTTTTCTGTGAGAGAAGGATACTAGATCTTTCTTCTTAACGAACATTGGATCCTTAAATACAAGATGCATTGAAGTAAATACTTAATACCAATTGGGATTTGTTGTTGGAGGCCTAGCTTTCTTTGTCTTTTCCCTTTTTGCCAAGATTTTCTTAGTTTAGTGGTAATTGATAAATGCCTTAGAGATTGGTTCTTAGGCACCTAGAGTTCTAGGGTTCTATTCCCATAGAGGGAGTTAATAGTTTGTTGAAAATGACAACAAAAAAAAAAACTAACTTTCTTTTTCTTCTTTTTTTACTAATGTGATCAAGAATGAGATTTGATGCCAAAAAAAGAAGAAGATCAAGAATGAGCAATTTTAATATTAGTGAACATAAGCTCGAGGGTCTTTAAAGTTGTGAGTTGTTCACTCCATGTGCTCTTTATCTTCTTTTAAGTCCTCTTTGTTTTATTGAAATGATCATAATAGCCTCACCTCAGAGCAATTCTTGCCATGACCTTTATTAAATTAGAAAGATCCATCAGTTGGTTTTTTGTCTAGTAACTTACACTTCTCAAAGAAGCAGAGAAAACATATAATTCTGGATTCAATCCACTTAAAAAGGAAATTAGTTTATATGTTTTGATCTTTATTTCATAGAGATGTACGATCTCAATCTAAAACTTTGCGGGTATAAAAAATCACTATAATATATGGTTACTTTGCAGGTTTCTTATGTTACTTTTCACATTTGTTCTTTTATTCTTTTTGTTAAAGTAGTTCTTTTATTCACTCCATTCAATAACTTTTTTTTTTGTGTTTTTCTTATATATATCATATATGATAATCAGAGTTGGAGTTGAGATTTTTAGAGCCCCGTATCAAATAAAAATATTGATCTTTAATTTTTACTGAATAAAAATTTACAAATATGAAACAAAATAATAATTTATAAAAACTCATATTTTAACACTAATAATATAAAACGAATAATATAAAAGTAACAATAATTTATCACCAACATAATATTTATTATAAAAAATTAAAAATATTCTTACCATTGTTTCTGCAATTTAGTTATACATATACATTTTACAATAAATTTACATATATAATTAAAAGTTTATTGTTGATTTAGGCTCTAAAATATTGAGAACCCCATTAAAATGTTTTATATCTATGTGTTTAGATCCGACTATAATGATAATGGATCTTATAAAATGCTTTTAGAAAATGTAACATAATTGTTAGAATAGTGTATATATGTGCTTCTTGGCTGTACCAATTGTTGCATGTAAATGTAGTGACCAATTTACTTAAAAACTCACAAACAGCCTAACATGCAAGATTTACATTGGTGAATATGAATATAAGGGAGGGGTTTTTGTTTATGGGGAGGGAAATCTTAATATCATATATTCACATTATATATATAATTGAAGAAACAAGAAAATCTGAGCAGACTCACATGATGCTACACAGACAGATCAAACTACACACACAAACTTACAAAATGTTGCACAGATAGATGAAAGAAAACACGAGCAGAATCACAGGACGTTGTACAAGCAGATCAAGTGGAGTTTCAGAAAACCTGAGGATGTTGCACATATGTCAAGTGGAAATGCAGAAAGCCTGAGCAAAAGCACAAGACTAGAAACCTAAGCAGATGCTCAGAACGTGACACATATAGAGGAAGTGGAAATGCAGAAAAGTTGTGTAGATGCTCAAAACGTGACACAGAGGGATTAAAGCGGGAAATCAAGATGTCTTGAAAGTAAAAATGGCGAAAAAATCTAGAAGATTAATGAGAAGGAAAAACATAAAAAGATAGGAATTTTCCTTTGAAGAAAATGGAAGCTGTGAGAAGCAGCAGAAAAGGAAACAACAGTTTTGGAAACACCAAAGAAAGGAAACGCGAGTCTTTGGGAAAAAGGAAAAGGATTTCTAGGGTTTGGGTGTGTATATAAGGAGGCTAAAAGTGTGTAATAAAGACTAACACTTTTAGCCGTTCTTAATTGGGTTAGGTTTTTTTCTTCTAAAAGTTGTTCAAGAGAGTCTGTGAGAGACGTCTGGGAATAACAGGGGAGAAAGGGATAAAACCTAAGTGTCGTTTAGGACGTAAAAAGGGTCTAAAAGGTGTGTAATAGAGATTAACACTTTTAGTCATCTTTGATGGGATTTGGATTTAGGTTTTGTCTATTCTTGAGAGGTTGTGAGTCGTATGGGGAGTGAACAGGGGATAAAGGGAAAATGTTAGAATCGTGTAAGTGTATTAGTAGGATAACTTACATTACAAGTGTATAAAGAAATAACTTGTAAACATTTTGAGAAGTAAATAACAAAGTTTTGTTATTTGTAAAAAGTGTGTGGTGTTCTTAAAAATTTCAATTGTAACAGAGTGGGCATATGAGGAAAGCAATTTATTCTTTCACAAACATGTGAAGATCCTGTGACAGGGAATGGAGAACACTCAACACTTCCCTTTGGCAAGAGATCTAGTGCTGGGTCCTGACAACTATAACTGTTTGGAAAAACATATACAAGAGAGAATCATAAGAACTCGACATTACTTGCTCAAATTAAAATTTGAGAGACTCAAGATGGATAAAAAGAAAGTGTTCCAGATTTCAGCCAAAAATTGCTATTCATTGTTGTTGCATCAGAGGTCCTTGGGAAACGTTACAAGGAAAAGAAACTGGTGAAGAAGCTTATGTGATGTCTACCCAACTAGTTCCAGTCACACAAACCAGCAATTCAAGTGGCAGAGAATCCATATAAGATAAAGTGCGATCAAGTGGTGAAAATGATGCAAGTACGTGACCTGGGAATTGGACAGGAAAAAATTAACAAGAAAAAAGTTGTGTGCACAATATATGAGCAAAACATCACACCCAAACTAGGACAAGATGTTGCTGATCTCGTTATCAGAAAGTATTTAAAGGACCATGATCGTGGGCAAGGATGTGAGATACCTACCAGCAGCAGATCTGAAGGCAAAAGTGAAGGTAACAACAAAACTAAACAAGACGTGGTTGATCATATTATCAGAAAGTATTTAAAAAACTGTGATTGTGGACAAGGACGTGCAGTACCTACTAGCAACAGATCTGAAGGCACAAGTGAAGGCAACATTAAGACCAAACAAAAAATGAAAGAGAAATCCTTTGTGAGAAAGGATGGTGTGTGTGCTGTTTCAGACTCAGAAGAAAACAGTGTGCAAAATCAGGTAGCATGTGGAGGAACCATTGAAAAAAAAACACCAACTCTGACACAAAAGGAGAGCTAAAGCTAGTGATGTCTGATAACAACAAGATTTTGTGTGGGAGTCTGTTTCAAATCAAGGACCATAACCCTGTATCACCGCACACAAACAAGGATTGTAGTAAGTTGTTCACAACAAATGGAACCAGCACTGGGAACTATGGTTTTGGTCACTAGGGAATCTTTCTGGACTCAATAACAATTGTGAAAGCATCTATAAATTGTGAACCTGAGGCTGCCAAACAACATGTTTCTGAACCTATAACAATGCATCAAGGTAAACGTTCAAAAAGACAAGTCCTTGTTAAAGCTGAAAGGGATCTCTGGGAGAAATATCATAATGACAATGACAACCATTCTGGGGGTTATAAATGTGAAACGTGTTGTCACTTCAAGATTCAACGCTTATGGTGGAACACTAGAATTCCTCAGATAATCCATCAGCATAAATTTCACTGTGGCAGAAGATATCACGACAAAGCATGGTTCATAAAAGAGTTCAACTGTTGCAATTCAGCTTATACTTCTGAAGAATCACTAGGTTTACTACAAGACACTAGATTGTATTGTGATAATGATTGTCCCAAAGGCAATACAAATGAAAAAGATGTCACAAGTGACGATAACAATCCCAATATCCAAGATGTACATTATGTTGAAGAACTCAAGGCGAATGTCAGAAGAATCAATTTGTTGTGTGATGAAGGAATGGTTGTTATGTTCACAAGAGATAATTGTCATGCAATGTGCAAGAGATGTGAGGTTAAGCTCCAAGGAGTGCGATCAAGAAAGATCTGTTATATGAGGTATCATTCCGGAATATGTTTCACAACGACATTCACCAGCCAGTTGGTACAGTGGCACATGAAGTCTGGGGACATGATGTCTTTGCATTTTACGTGTTTTAGAATGTTGTTATCGTTGTTTCAAGTTCATTTAGATGTCAACATGTTGCATTCGTAGGTTTCTTTTAGTAAGTTTGCATTTTCAGGTAGTTCTGCATTAGCATTGGCATACATGTGCATATTGGAGATGTTTCAGGCACTTAGGGAATTTTCGAGACATTATGGGGAAATTTGGAGAAGGAGAAGGAAATGCACATACTGGATTCAACTCAATCAGAACCTAGCCAATTCAAACGCTGAACTCGACCGGGCCAAATTCCTCATCGAGCCAAAAGGAGTTTTGATCGAGCCAAAAGGATGTTTGATCGAGCCGAATAGATTTCAGCTTGAGCTCGTGCCAACTCGATCACGCGAAAAAATCGGCTCGATCTCACGTCGAGCCCAACTCGACCAAGGTCTCGATCACACAATCGAGCCAGACATAATCAGAGATCAAGCCAAACTCGATCACACAATTAAGCTGGACTCGATCATGGATCAAGCCGGACTCGATCATGGCCAAGCAGGACTCGATGACCCCTGAAGCCCTACTCGATCTCAACTTTAAGTAGGGCTCGATCAAAAGACAAATGCCAACTCGATCACCCGAGCCAAATGGGCTTGATCACCCGGCAAAACTGACTCGATCATTAGCCCAGACCCGACTCGATAACCCAGTTCGAGCCAGACTTAAAGATCAAGCTGAAGCATTACAAATTTTAATCATTTGTCTTTTAGTGGTTTACAGTTTTTCCTAAACCTCTATAAAAACTCTAACTCGCCTCCATTTGAACCTAATATTTATTTTGTGTCTTTCTTTTAGGTTTTTCTCTATGTTTTTCTCGTTGAATATTCTTGGATGATCAAACCCATAATCCTTATGAAATGCATGTTTTGCTTATGATTTCCTCTTATTCATGCTTAGTTTAAGGTTTAAGGTTATCTAATGCATATTGATCTTCTATTTTATGCTTTTAATCTCGTTTTCTAAGTTGATTATCATTTCTTAGTTTTTCTCTTGTTTCACTTGATCATCATTTTCAAAGTTTATGTTTCACCATTATTTTTTTGGGTTCATGTTCTTACTGTTCTTGATGATTATCTTCTGCATCTCTGATTTTTCTGCTTTTGATCATCATTTTCTGGTTTTCTGATTTTACTGTTCTTAGGAGTTTGACTTCTGATCTTAATGATTTGTTTAGTAATCTAATTTTCTGAGTTTTCTGATTCGTAGTTACCATGTATAATGAGTAGTTTCCCAGGTTTCTAAGGATGGGGTAGATTAGTGTTGAACCCTTGTTTCTCCTAGGTGTCTAAGCTTGATTGTTTATAAGTCCATTCTGTTTCATTGTTCTTAATGCCTATTTCCTTCTAACTGAATGAAATCTAAACTTAGGCATTTCCGCACCCAAAAGGTGTCTCATGAATGCTTGAACAAGGTGATTTAAGAGATTTACATTCCTAGCCCAAGAGATTGGTTGTCATAGGTGTTTATTAGCTTTAACAGATTGTTTCTTCATGCATGCTAGGTATTGTTCCATTAAAGAGAGTTAGGTCTGGATATTGCGTAGCTTGAGATCATCTATAAAGAGATTGAATTTGGTTGTTTAAGAATATGTTGTCTAGGGGTAGCTCTTGTTTGAGGTATGTTAGACACCTAGGTAGTTCAAGGAGGATCACTAGTTAATTACCCCCATCCTTAGGAATTGTTTTCTCTGATTACATTTTAGTACTAACTTCTTTTATGTTCTTGGTTACTTGCAGTTTACTCTTTAGTTTTCCTTTATAGAATGCATGATAGCTTTATTGTCCTCTTTCATTTCCAGCATGTTTTGATTATTTAGACTTGTTAGTTAACAACCCCTTTTATTTACTAGGCTTGAATTTGTATACCCATTTGCATCTAGAGTGGTTAATAGCATCACCCATTTGGATTGACACCCTATATGCTACTATGATAATGCATTAGGGAATTAACATAATTTAAAACCATAAAAATCCTACTATCAATTTGGCATTGTTTCCGATTGGGTGTTTGTTTGTTATATTCTGGATTTTGGGTCTATTTAGATCAAGTTATTTTTCTTACACACATTCTCACTTTTTTCTTTGTTTTCGGGTACTTCCAACACTAACTCCAGTGTATGAATCTGAGAAGCAGAGGACCAACTGACTTACTTTCACTCGTTGATGAAATTTGTGCCCTTGAACGAGAACACTCTTGAGCTATAAGGGAACAAGAACATTTGGATCACTTGAGAAGGTTGGATTTGCAAATGGATAACAACTAAAACAATGTTCCTCCTGGTGGGTGACCTATTGGTGTTGGTGATGCCCCAAACATCCACACTCAACGCCATGGGATTGCTCCACCAGCTGTGAATAATAACAATTTTGAAATCAAGCACAATTTGATAGTGATGGTTCAAGCAAACAATTTGCATGGGCTGCCTATGGATTATCTTGACGAATTTGACATATCTGTAGTCTTACCAAGATAAATGGAGTAAGTGATGACGCTTTCAAACTCCGCATTTTCCCATTCTCTTTGGGTGAAAAAGCACACCACTGGGAGAAGGCTCTACCTCAGGATTCCATCACTTCCTGGAATGACTGCAAGAAGGATTTTCTTGCCAAATTATTCTCTACATCACAAACAACAAGGTTGAGGAATGATATCTCTGGTTTCGCGCAAAGGAATTCTGAAACTTTCTGCGAAGCATGGGAAAGATTCAAGGGGTACACCCTGTAGTATCCCCATCATGGTTTCAGCAAAGAATCACTCCTTCGTACTCTCTACAGAGGAACACTATCCAAGATCAGGATGGTCCTGGACACAACTAGTAGTGGAAATTTTCTAAACAAGAACGCCGAACAAGGATGGGAACTTGTTGAAAACCTGCCACAATCTGATGGGGTCTACTCTGAAGAATATGATAGGACTCCAAGGGGCAGTAATGATTATGATGACAAAACTCGGAGGGACATGAAGGCTCTGACTGACAAACTAGATAAGTTCCTTCTTGGCCAGCAACAACATGTTCACTTCATCAGTGGGGAAGATTAGGTTCAACTCCAAGCTGCGGAGACTAATCAACATGAGGAGGTTAGCTATGTTCAGAATCAAAGTGGATATAACAAGGGTTTCGTAAAATACTCGAATAACCCTAGTCTTTCATACCGTAGCAACAGCGTAGCGAATCCTCATGATCAAGTTTACCCACCACCACCGAAGAAAAATATTCAGCCCTTCATCGCTTATACTCAGAATCATGGTTTCATTTCAAAGCAACAACCACAAGATGATTTTCACCAGCAACAACGAGTTTGTGCTCCTCCTATTTTTGCACCTCAATAACCTCCACCATAATAATCTAATGTGGACGCTTTGCTGCAACAACTTCTTCAGGGACAAGCGAGTGGTGCCATGGAAACAACTAAAAAACTAGGTGAAATCCACCACAAGATGGACTCCTATTTCATTATCCTCTCTACAAAGATTGAAGTTTTAAATTCTAGGGTTACTTCTTTGGAAAGCAAGTCACTACAAAAAAAAGGAGTTATTGTGACAAAATTTTGTTATAAAAAAATTTTGACACAAATTTATGACGTTTTATTTACGGTTTTATGACATATTTATGTTTGTCACAAATTTATAACTGGTTAGTCATAATATTATGACAAAATTTGTAGTCACTAAAATTTATCACAATTAGAGACGTAATTGTTACATTAAATTAATCGTTAACAATTGTGACTTTTTTTTAATGGAAATATAGTCACCAATTAGAGACAAAACTATGACAATTATGTGAGTTGCAATTTGTGATAGTACATTTACTAAACATGATACAAATTAGTGACAACTTTTTATAAGTCATAGCACTGATGAATCCTCTATAGATCTGCTTTCTATTTTGAATGAAATTTGTTTTGAAACTAAAACCTTTTCTTTTAACTGTAATACCCATGTTCATAACCTTTTTTCTTTTCTTTAGGAGTAAATCTACATGTTGATGATGGTTTAGCACCATAAACATGATTCACATAATGATAGAAAGAAAATAGTAAGAATTTGAGGAAGAAGGAACATTTACACAGCTGATTATGCTAGGTACATCAATGCATTCTCCACTTAGACTAAAGAAAAAATCTCAGTTAATTGCGCAGTCAAAAAGAAAATTCAACAAAATTTAACAAAGATTGCGGCACATAAGAGCATAAATCCTTTGAAAAACCTCCAAAACCAAGTAAAATTGTCTTGTAGTAATCCCATGGAGCAGTGGCCTAATTTGAGAAAAACAAAAATTAAGTGAAAAACTAAGAAGAAAAATCATAGAATTAAAACCTCACCATGGAGTGTTCTTGATGCTAAGGCGAAGGAGGCCAAATCACAAACATGAACATGACTTAGTGGTGCGCCAAGAACACCNTGGAGCACCAGAGAGGTTGATACGATAAGGTAACGTATTCTTAATTTTGATAAAATTTTTGAATTAAAAATTAATAGATGTAATGCTAAATTTAAATTTTACATAAACGTTGCTTTAAATCACAATGATCTCTAAAAACTACAATCACGTATTATTTATAATTATATAATTTTTATTAGTCTTTTGGTAAAAATTAAATTATGACTTTGTAAATGGTATGTATTTATAGTTACAAACTTTATATCATGCATTATTATACTTATACTATAATATAAAAGGAAGTTTTTAGACCTCTTAAAATTTCCACGTCAGATTTCTAAGAAGTGCTCCCCAATTGCCACATCAGCAAATATAATTGAAACATATAAATGCTTGGAAAATAAAGAAGAGAAAAAGAAACAACTGATCAACACTCTTCCATGATTCGCCGCTTCCAATTTCCTCTCCCTCTTCGTATGTCGCCGATTAAAATCGCAATAGGCTTCAAAACTATTTTCACAACCTCTTGGTTCATTAAATACCGCAATGAAAATCGACCATTTCTCATCAAATTGCGAGCGTTGATTTGGTAAAGCTCTTCGTTGGTGGGATTAGAAAATCACGTTCTACATGAAATCCTCTCTCTCTGTAAGTTCTTCTAGATCTATCGCGATCTATAGGTTTTTTGCAGGGATTTCGCGTCGTTGTTGATTTGGATCCTTTGTGTGGCAATTTAGAGTTTCATTTTGATATTGAATTATAATCTGATAAGTAAAAGCAGGATTTTATGACATTGATAAGAGAATACTCGTCTTCAATTACACTTATGTATTTTGTTTTCGTCAAAAAACATAGTTGATGATAATTGTTGGATGTAGGTATTGGTGCAAGACTGAAGCTGATGACTAGAAATTATACTAAAGGTATGGGAAGGGTCAATGAACTCGGCAATACTGTCTCTTAGTTCTCTCTTACTGAATTATTTGTTGTTTTGTCAAGTTTATAGCAAACCATGAAACGTGTTCTTTTATTGCAGGTGAAGTATTTTGAACAAGAACAAAGTTGTCTTCTTCCTATGGGTGATAGTTACTTCAGAAAATGTAGCACAACGCTTTGGTGTCTCAAGGAAGGAGTAAGATCAAACTGCTGTAAGGAAACCGAAATTTCTTGGTATGGTTGTACTTTTGATCA
>OVBE01015669.1:0-11345 GCA_900406425.1 Iberis pinnata | reverse complement strand
TATATATATATATATATATGTAGTTTTTTAATTTCAAAAAATGAAAATTAGGACAACACTCAACGGGAAAAGCCGGGTTCATTGGCGTATAATAGGCCAACTCTTTGCATTTAACACTTCCCATATGCTATGTTTGTTTTTTCTTTTTAACTTTCATAAACAATATATATTTGTTTTCTTTGGCTAAAATCCATAAACGATAATTACTATATGCGTTTATATTTACCCAATTGTTCATTTTAACTATTGGTGGAATATATAAATTGTTAAAGGAAAGAAGAATATATACTTTTAGTTTAATATGAAGCCATAAGCTCTCTCTTCTCATATGAATGAAATAGAGTAGAAACATATTAAGATCCACTAATATTATAAATCTTTTTAAATTGTTCAAGACTTGAGAGCTTAACCAAATTTAATGTGAAAGCAGTGGAAACAAAATAAACTATATAGTATTATATTCATTGAAATTTATTAAATAATAGTTGAAAGATTTATGCAGTGTAATCGAGAAGAAGAAACATAAAGTATATTACCTTTGTGTACATGATCGATCTTCTTGTAGGAATTAATCAAGCCTTTCCTTCTTCAACAATCGATCCACTAGATTTATATATTATATTATAGTACAGAATCTCCTTGAATAAATGCAAAATTGAAGTAAAAAGAGTATAAGAATCTGAAGAAAGGAAAAGATTTGAGTAAAGAATGAGTTATTGAAATTTGTAGAGTATAAAAAAATTTTATACAAAATGTTTTGGAGAAGCGACGGTTTGACTTTGCAAATTGCATATGTAGATACGTAGTTGAACTTTGTAGCAACCTTCCTCCTTTTCCTTATATCATGTATTTGAATACTCCAAATTTTAATGGGCTTTAGCCGAACATTTTACCAGTAATTCTCCATTTGTATATACATATATTATAATATATATACATATATATATATATATAATTAATCTCATTATTAGTTTATATATTGAGTATCCTGGTTCATCGGTCGTTCGTCGGTCGTTCGTGACAGGCGTCCGTTTAAGCTTACTATCTCAGCTGCAGTACGTTTTATCATCGGTTTCGAGCGGAAAATGTATTCCTTTTGGAGTGGGATTATGAGAGTTTCTAAAGCCGTTCAAAGAATTATTTTAACGCATTTTGGTTGGTTTGTCTTAGTTTTCAGAGGTGTTTGTGCCTGCCGGATGTAGTGTAGTTTTTGTTTCTCAGAGTTTTGGGCAAAGTATCGGTTTATATTGTTGTAATGTTTGTGTTTTAATCAATAAAGACTAAAAAAATATATTGAGTAAATATATAAACTATGATACAAAATTGAGTTATGAATAGTTCTTGTTAATGTCCAATCGATTAGTTTGGAATTAAGTCCTCTCAAATGTTATATTACTGTCTTGCAAATCATTGACTAATAATAGAAGTAGTCTTGTTTCATAAAGTTTGGTAAATAAATGCCAGTTTCTAGATCCATGATTATTATAATTATGATTAGTAATAATTTGTTACTTATCTTACGAGTTTTGAGGTCGGTGACGCATGTGTGGGTTTAATTAAGAATATTATATATTACCCTTAATCACCCAGTTAAAATTCGATGAACATGATTGCTACATTTTCTTTGACGTCGATTGCTTCTTTTGACACTTTAAGGTACCAATTTATACATATACATATATATCATATATGTATACGTATAAGTCTAGAGATATACCCTATAGTAATCAATTTGTTTAGAGCTACTAGGCCTTATATGATGAACCATAAACAATTTCTTGGACATTTAATCAGTCATGTGATTTTTGTAGTTTTCAATTATTTATAAAAACGGTATTTAACTAAAAGATGTATCTACTAATAAAAAAAGATATTTAGTGATCTAATGGTTTGTCTTAGTAATGTGTTTGAATTACCAGACTAATGCTTGGGGATAAAATATGCGAACAACTTTTAACATTTTTGTGAGGATAATTCATCCACGAGATATATAAACTATATAGCTATGTAAAATAATAAATTACCAATGTAGCCAAAGAAATGGACAAAATCACCATAATATTAGGCCGATAGAGTTGGATATGATGACCGGTCTCTCCAAAAATAGGTTAAGTTAAGGAGGTATAATTTGACTTCATATAAAGCAACCACGACAAAGCAGCTTCGTTGTTTCATTGTACCTAATATATGTGGACCAACACATAGTCATGACCAACACGAATACATACTGTACTTACTTATTACAACTTGACCAAACTTAGCTTTAGTATTTGTCAACTTCATTATGTGCATATATGTCTGATTAAAGTCGATTGATGTATACATATCTGCTTCAAAGTCGTTTGACAAGCGGTTATCCTTTTTGGGTTTTGTTTTTTTCGGGGTTGTGGGTTAGCCATCATGAGTAAATTTCTGGCGATCATATTCGTTAAAGATCAAGATCGTCGATATTCTATTATATGAAGAACTTTTCTCGACAAATAACTGATAAATTTCATATACTATTTGTCGGTATTTCGTCATTCTATTTTCGAAATAAATTAACATGCAACGGTCGGTAATCCATCGAGAAATACTGTCTAAAAACAGACGGAATGTGAAAATTTATTGCATGAAATTCTCTTCCCAAAAATTTTGAAGCGACGCGTTATGACTATTAAAGTAGAGACTGACTGTTACCGACACAATTATCCGTGGATTCCTAATATTTATAAAATCCTCTCAAAACTATCTCGTTTATCGCAATCACTTACAACCGATGGTCAACCATGGATGAATTTTTCGACCCTACAAACCCCAACAATCAAAAGTGGTTGTTAGTTTTATGATTAAACGGTTAGGATTGTAGTTTTTAGGATTTTGGGTATAGTATTGTTTGGATTTTATAGTTTAGGGTTTGTAGTTTAGTTTAGTATTTTTTAGAATTTGTAGTTTAGTTTAGTATTGTTTAAGATTTTATATTTTCGATTGTAGTTTCCGAATTGGTTATGATTTGTGATTTTGTAAATACGTTTTGGATTTTACATTTTGAATTTTTTAAAATTTTATATTATTATTATTTTTCTTGTAAAACACGTTTAAAATTATTCAAAAATGTTGTCTAAAAAACGTTTACTAAAAAAAACGTTGTAAGAAATTATTGTCAACAAAAGTTTTATAAAAACGTTTGTAAGTAGAAAACGTTTTTTTACAATTACGAAAAAAATGATTTGTAGAGTTTTATTCTATATATACTAATAAATTGTATTTTTAAAATTTTTAAAGAGATTACGGTGATACATGTACGAACTGACCGAAACTTGCTTCTATCACCTAGCTAGTTCGTCGTCGGCATCTGCTTCGACGCACGACATCACTGGGTCCTTGTCTCATCATCAAGAATCTATTGTTCCGGCTGATGTTCCTCCACATATTCTAACTCTTGAGGAAATCACTACATTAGGAGGACGACAATCTCTCACTTGGCTTCACCCGGAGTCGAAGAACACTAATGGGACGACGTGGTTTACATTCTCAAAAGACGGAATAAGCAAATCCATCAAAGACATGATGCATAGGCTGCTTACTAAACCTCATGGCAAGTACAAATTCTTGCCCGTCAATGAGAAAAAGATTTGGTTTCGACATTTTTTGGTATGCGTCATATATAGTAAATATAGTTTCAAATTCAAAAATAACAATCTAAGCAACAAATTAATTTTTTCCTTTTTAGCAATCATTAAACTGAGACCCGTCCATTACTATGATAGTTCACAACATATTTCATACGGATGCAGCTAAAGTATACACAAACCATGTATACTCTTGGAAGCAACAAGGCTGGCGTGTAGGACTCGACACAACAAGTATCAAGTATAGAAGATAATATCATACTAACTATCTCCTTATATCTTGTTCATATATTGTTGTAGATATTATCTTATAGTTAGGCTGTTAGGATCTTATCTGTATCTATATATCGCTATGTACTCTTCATTTACATTAATTGAATATACTTCTATTCATCCATATGGTATCAGAGCTTTCTTTCCCGACTACCTAAGAATTTCTTTAATCCACCAAATCTTATTAAAATGTCTTCCACAGAATCTGCCGAAGTTATTTCCGGTACCAACGATTCCTCTGTTCTCTCTGTTAACATGGTTAATGTAACCAAATTATCATCAACCAATTACCTCACTTGGAGTGTACAAGTGAAGGCTTTGCTCAGAGGTTATAACCTCCTCAAATTCATCGATGACACAGCAACAATTCCGCCGAAGGTAATTGTCAATTCCGGCTTAGAAACCACTAATCCTGCTTTCGATTTATGGCAAAGGCAGGACAGTCTCATTTTCAGTTCTCTAATGGGATCAATTGAAATGGCACATAAACCACTTATTGCTTCTTCAAGTTCAACTCTGGCTGCTTGGAATACACTCGCTAATACCTATGGCAAACCATCTCGGGGTCACATTAAACAGCTAAAGAATCAGCTGCGGCAATCTACTAAGGCTGGCAAGACTGTTGATGAATATATGCAGCAGATTCGAACACTAGCTGATGCTCTAGCGTTACTTGGCAGCTCTGTTGAGGACGAAGACCTCACATACATTATTCTCGATGGTCTTGGTGATGAGTACAAGTCTCTTGCTGAATCTATTCATAGCAGGGACTCACCTATTTCTTTTGCTGAACTTCATGAGAAGTTAATCACCAAAGAACTAACAATTTTAGCTCCTAGCTCACCTACTCTTGCAGTTCCTGTTACGGCCAATCATGCTCATAACAGAACCAGAAATTGGCGTAATAACAACAACTCTGGTGGCTCACAAGGTTTCCATGGTAACTCTACTGAACAGCGACAACCTAAACCTTACCTCGGACGGTGCCAAGCTTGTGGCATTCAAGGGCATAGCGCCAAGCGATGTCCTCAGTATCGGATTGTTCAGTCTACTGGCCATATTGAACATCACAACCCGACCTCTCACTCTCGGAATTACTCATCGAATCAGCCTCGTGCTTACAATGTGACTACACAAGGCACTGAATCTTCGTCTTGGTTGATGGACTCCGGTGCCTCCCATCATATTACGTCCGATCTTGCCAATCTCTCAATGCATACTCCATACTCTGATGATGATGAGGTGCAGGTTGGAGATGGAATGGGCTTGGAAATATCTAACACTGGTTCTTCCTTACTCTCTGCTCCATCTCGCAATCTTAAACTTACTAATGTTCTTCATGTCCCATCTATTGCTCGAAATCTGATTTCTGTAAACAAGCTGTGCACTGATAATTGTGTCTCTGTGGAATTCTTTCCCAAATTGTTTCAGGTGAAGGACTTAACCTCGGGAAGACCAATGGTAACCGGAGGACTTAAAGATGGTGGATATGAATGGCCGGATCGTTTCTCTGCTTCGCATTTTTCCTTTTCTGCTTCAGTTCAATCTCCTTTTTCAATTTGGCACTCTCGCCTTGGACACTCATCTGTTTCAATTTTAAAATCAACAATTCCTGCTTCTCTGTTTTCTGATTCAAATTTAGAATTTCATTGCAATGATTGTGCTGTTAATAAAAGTCACAAATTGCCATTTTCCTTGTCTTCAACTTTTGTTACAACAAAACCGCTTGAACTTGTCTATTCTGATGTTTGGACATCTCCTATTCATTCTATTGATGGGTTCAAATATTACTTGATCTTTGTTGACCACTTCACTCATTATATCTGGTTTTATCCTCTTCGAAAGAAATCTGATGTTCACTCTGTTTTTCCCAGGTGGAAGGCTCTTGTCGAAAAACGTTTTCAACACTCCTTGATCTCGTTTTATTCCAACAATGGTGGAGAATACGTTGCTTTGGCTGATTATCTATCCAAGAATGGTATCACACACTTAACAACTCCACCACATACACCTGAACATAATGGATTCTCGGAGAGACGACATCGACATATTGTTGAAACAGGGCTTTCTCTTCTTACACATGCCTCGATGCCCAAAATATACTGGACCTATACATTTGCAGCAGCAACTTACCTCATTAACAGAATGCCGACTCCGACCTTGTCTCTTGTTTCGCCGTTCTTCAAGCTCTTTGGGACAACTCCAAACTACATAAAGCTTCGTGTCTTTGGCTGCCTCTGTTACCCGTGGCTACGACCTTATAATCAACATAAACTCCAAGCTCATTCAACACCGTGTGTTTTTCTTGGGTATTCTATTAGCCAAAGTGCGTTTCTCTGTCTCGAGCCTTCTACCTCTTGCGTCTTTGTCTCACGCCATGTAGATTTTGTTGAAACTGTCTTCCCCTTTCAAACAGTTTCTGCACAGTCCACTTCATCGTCAACCTCACCCTCCACTCCACCGGTCACCTCTATCCCTGTCTCTAATTCTTCGGTTCAACCATGTGCTTCCTCAGGTTCGATTTCTTCACCTGTTTCTTCATTATCAGTCTCTGACCTTTCCCCTACAGCTCCTGTTACAGATCAACAATCTGTCCCACTTGAGACCTTGGCTGATGTCTTACCTTCACAAGACATTGCTGTCGTCTCCAACACTCATCCCATGACAACACGAGCTAAGAACAATATCCGAAAACCACAGAAGAAATTTACATTGGTAGTTGTTTCGACGAGATCCGATGATGAGCCGACTTCTACGAAACAAGCTCTCTCTGATGAGCGATGGCGTGAAGCAATGTTGACAGAGTTTAATTCACAACTCAACAACAATACTTGGACATTGGTACCACCAGACTCTCGCTATAATTTAGTTGGTAATCGCTGGGTTTTCAAGACCAAACGCCGTCCTGACGGCTCTGTTGAACGATTTAAGGCCCGGCTCGTAGCTAAGGGTTTCCATCAACGTCCCGGTGTTGATTTCAATGAGACGTTCAGCCCGGTGATTAAACAACCAACTATACTCTTGATTCTTGGTCTAGCAGTTTTGCGAGGTTGGGATCTACGTCAATTAGACGTTAACAACGCTTTTCTTCAAGGACGGTTACATGATGATGTTTATATGGTTCAACCAGTTGGATTTGTTGATAAGGACAGACCAAATCATGTATGCAAACTTAACAAGGCGATTTACGGATTGAAGCAAGCTCCGCGTGTGTGGTACTTGGAACTGAAGAATTTTCTCTTAAAGAATGGCTTTAAGAACTCTGTTTCTGATGCTTCCTTATTTATTCTCATCACTTGTGACACAACTCTCTTTGTGTTAATTTATGTAGATGATATTATAGTGACAGGAAGTCACTCATCACGCATCCAAGCTTTCATCCAGTTATTGAGCAGACATTTTTCACTTAAAGACTTAGGTGCATTGAGTTATTTTCTCGGCCTTGAAGTGTCTCGTGATGCATCTGGT
Source organism: Iberis pinnata (assembly GCA_900406425.1). Taxonomy (NCBI): domain Eukaryota; kingdom Viridiplantae; phylum Streptophyta; class Magnoliopsida; order Brassicales; family Brassicaceae; genus Iberis; species Iberis pinnata. The sequence continues at coordinate 3,993 of OVBE01015669.1, read as the reverse complement.
CTTCATCTCTCACAGAAAAAGTATATTAATGACCTTCTGGCTCGTCATCATATGCTTGATGCCAAGTCAGTCTCCACTCCGATGATGACCAATGATCGATTACAACTCACATCTGGGACAGCTCTAACCGATGGTTCTGCATATAGATAAGCTGTTGGCAGTCTTCAATATCTCCACTTTACTCGTCCGGACATTGCCTTTGCTGTCAATAAACTGTCTCAATTTATGCATCGACCTACTGACCTTCACTGGCAAGCAGTTAAACGAGTCTTACGATATCTAGCTGGCACTCGTGATCGAGGCATCTTCCTTCGTAGTAAGAATTCTCTCACACTTCATGCCTTCTCTGATGCTGACTGGGCAGGGAACCGTGATGATTATACTTCCACAAGTGCTTATATTGTGTACCTTGGTTCCCACCCGATTGTTTGGTCCTCTAAGAAACAGAGTACAGTTGCTCGCTCTTCTACAGATGCTGAGTATCGAGCTGTTGCAGATTAGCTTCTGATTTGTGTTGGATAGATGGACTAATCTCGGAACTTGGTGTTTCTTCTGCATCACAACCAGTAATATATTGTGATAATGTTGGTGCAACATATCTATGTGCTAATCCTGTTTTTCATTCTCGGATGAAACATGTTGGTCTTGACTATCACTTCATTCGACAATTAGTACAATCTGGTTTTCTGCTAGTTGCTCATGTTTCTTCAAAAGATCAGATTGCAGATGCACTTACTAAACCAGTCTCCTGCTCCCTACTAGCTACTCATTTGGACAAGGTGTCACTATCTACTCGACGTTCATCTTGAGGGGGCGTATAGAAGATAATATCATACTAACTATCTCCTTATATCTTGTTCATATATTGTTGTAGATATTATCTTATAGTTAGGCTGTTAGGATCTTATCTGTATCTATATATATCGATATGTACTCTTCATTTACATTAATTGAATATACTTCTATTCATCCATATCAAGAAGATTTGTTTCCTGACTTTCTAGAGTATTGGCAACATGAGAATACTAAAGCCCTCTCATCTACAAACTCCAGCAACCAGAAGAGTACTAAAAGTCGTTCTGAGCAGTCTACTTCTAATATTGGTGCGAAGAGAACCAAAAACATCGAGCAAGAAATTGTAAGTAAATTTCTTCACTTAATTAATCATATGTTTTTGTTGTTTAATACATGTTTGTTAATTAATATCATATTGAAAATAGTTTCAGAAGAGTGAATTTTGTCCTACTCCAATTGAAATTGTTTGTGCGGTTCACACGAACAAGTTGACCGGACTAATCCAAGACCTTATAGCAAGGGAGGTTGTTGAGAACGCCGAAAGGCGCATAGAGGAGTTACAAGCTTCTCAAGGGATATCAGACAAACTTTCCCATTCTAGTCAATATCAAACCAATGTTGAGGTAATATAACTTAATTTTTATATTAAATTATTATTCAAATATAAAATAGTAAAAAATACATATTTCATGCGGTATTTCGACTTAAATATGACGTCTCATATCGAAGGAGAGATGACATAAACTTTGGCGAGGGCAGACCAACGGAAAAAATCAATGGATAATTGACATAAAAAAATCGACGTAATTATTGCGATACATTTATGGATTTCAACCCATGGAAATTCTTCATAATTCGGCTTCACTCCGTCATATTTCTGTAGTTAGATAGCAACGAAAATACGACAGATCCTCAGTTACCAACATCATGCATACGATCGCGATTTCATCTTTAACCCGTCAGTTGTTCTCATAACCAATGGATTAACGACCATATTCTCCGTTGATTTGGCGTTGATTTCTTGTAGCATCTGACTATATCTCCTGAGATATCGATTGCTCTCGCTACTTATTTCGTCAGAATTTCAATATCTAGGCAGTTTGAACTTTAGAGAAAACTCCAAACCATCTCTTAGTCTAATAAAACAACTATGACGAAATATCTAAGAGAGTTCAAATTTAGTACAAGAAAACAGTCTATTTGCAACTACAATTTGGGACTACTTTTGTAGTCGCAAATTGTGAGACCAATTTGCGACTATTTTGAGACTTCTTAATATTTTTTTTTAAAGTTATAAAACAATTTCATATTAGTTGCATATTTGAGACTATATTGTAATTGATAATGAAATTGTAAATCAGTCTCAAATAAGTCACAAATATTTGTGACTGATTTGTAACTAATTAAGTTACGACACAAGTAATCTCAAAATAGTTGCAAATTTGTGAGTAAATCAATAGTGTTAAACAGTTGCAAATTTGCGACTAATTTGAGACTAATTGAGCAACAATATATACATTCTCAGTTTAATCTCAAAGTTTGAGATTACATATACAATCTCAAAATAGTCATAAATTAGCCATCCTTTTGAACACAATTGTGTGTTTCTTTGTACTTGTGTTGAATTATTCGGAAGAAGAAAAAAAAACCATTAGTACTCCACTAGATGATGATGCATAATTCAACCTATCAGTAAAGAAAGCTAAATAAAATATTTAATAATTTTCTTTTTGTCGTCATATTCAAACATCTTACTTAGTTATGCATGATTAGTTATTATATTACGTAGTCGTGAACATTTTATAAAGTTTTTTTAAAAATGATTCCGTTAAATACTTTTAAAAATACTACACATGTTTTTTAATTGTTACAAAAATTCTATTACAATATATTTTTTAATATCATAAAATAAAAATCAACTAAGGGGCTAAAATTTAAATTTCAGATTTAAGTTCAGTAACTTAAGTTTAAAGTTTAGGGTTAAAAGAGTTAGAATTTAGTTTGAGAGTTAAAATTAAAAAAATAACTTTATAATGAAATTAATTTTTGTGATATTTTAAGAAAAATTAAAAAATGTGTGGTTTTTGTGGAATGGAAATATAAAAAGTGGTATTTTTGAGAATAAAAAGAAAAACATAAAAGTTATGAATTTTCTTTGATTGATCATTGAATTGATCTCAGACTAAATACATCATTTTGTTACAGGTTTGTAGGAGATAATATCTACACATTAAACAGATTACAGTTTGAATGAATAAAGCTAAACCAATGCTAAACCGCTTTATCTAATACCCTCCCGCAGTGAGATCGTCGGTTGAGCGACGGTCAAGCTGGTTCTAAAGTCTTCAAATAAAGTCTGTGGTAGACCTTTGGTGAAGATGTCTGCGAATTGGAGAGTGGATGGAACATGTACAACCTTGATTTCTCCTAACGAAACATTTTCTCTCACAAAGTGAATGTCCAATTCCACATGCTTAGTGCGTTGGTGTTTGACCGGATTGGAAGCCAAATACACCGAGCTGACATTATCACAGTAGACCAAGGAAGCTTTAGAGATTGGACAGCGTAGCTCGAGCATCAGATTTCGCAGCCAACATAGCTCCGCAACCGAGTTTGCAATGCCTTTGTATTCAGCCTCTGAGCTTGAACGTGACATTGTCGGTTGTCGTTTAGAAGACCAGGAGATTAGATTGTGTCCAAGATAAGCACAGTAGCCCGAGGTTGAACGGCGAGTGTCCGGACAACCGGCTCAATCAGCATCTGAGTATGCTATCAATTGATGTGTTGAACCTTTTTGCAGGTGAAGACCATGTGTTAGAGTGCCCTGAACATAACGCAAGATTCGCTTGAGGGCATTCAGATGTGGAAGGTGAGGCTGATGCATAAACAGGCAGATTTGATTGACGGAGTAAGCAATTTCAGGTCGAGTTATAGTCAGATATTGTAGTGCTCCTGCCAAGCTTCGATATACCGTGGGATTCTCAAGCAATTCACCTTCTGTTGCAGATAATTTCCGATTGATATCGACAGGTGTGGCGCATGGTTTACAAGTTTCCATTCCTGTACGTTTGAGAATATCAGAAGCATAAGCCTTTTGGCTTAAAAACAAACCAGACTTGCAGAATTCAGCCTTTATCCCTAAAAAAATAGCTTAATGGGCCTAGGTCAGACATTGGAAATTCTGTCTTGAGGCGTGAG
>OVBE01015668.1:0-11345 GCA_900406425.1 Iberis pinnata | reverse complement strand
TTATGTTTTCGTTGTAAATAAGTTATTTTTAATATTCTTTATTTTTAATTGTATTTTAAATGATTAAAGATAATTTTAATTCATTATATTTTAAATAATTATATAAAATATATTTTTTCGTTTTAAATAAGTTATGAATTTTAGAATATATTTTTATTTTCTAAAGAGTCAAAAATAGTGTTTTAATATACTGGCAATACATGTAATAAGTTACAAAATAAAAAAATTTTTACATAATTGTCTACTCTTTAAATAATTAATGAGTTTTTTATTTTTAAAATAAATGATTTATTGGTATGTTTGGTTATTTAAAATCATTTAAAATAAATAAATGAGTTCTTAGTAGTATTTGGTTATAGGGATATTATAATGGCAAATACATGTAATTAATTATGAAATAAATGTTGATTTTAAAAAAACTTTTCTTTTTAATATATAGGAGATATTTAACTACAGATTAACATACATCATATTTCATTTTCATAAAAGAAATTTTATGACCGTAGTATTAGGAGCCCTAAAGGACTCTGATTAGGCCCAAAACGTCCGCAGTTGCTAAGGGTATCCAGGAGGATCGCCAAAATTCACCTAATGTTAATTGACGGTGGCCAGGATTCGAACCCAAATGGCGGAACTCACAGCTATGAGCCCTTTACCACCAGAGCTAGGAGCTTCGGTTTCATTTAATAGTTTTTATAATATTATAAAGTTCTATCTTAACAAATGTATTATTTTACAAAATTTATAAATTATGGAATTTATTCTATCAAAATTTTTTAAAAATTATTAGTATAGATATTAAAATTCTAAATATAATAATTAATAAAAAAAACATTTATAGTTTTTAATGCACTTAGTTTTAAGAAACCTATATTAATAATTGTTTTCAACAATAAAATCATCAAGATTTTTCTAATCTAATATATAAGAAAAACAATTCATTTATAAAAGCATTAATCTCTTAAAAGATTTGGAATATAACATATTTCACTCAATGAGATCTTCATAAGTTTTGAAATATAAATTATTCCAAATATATAATATTGGTATGATTTTCTACTCAATAAACCTGTTTCGTGCACGGTCAGCCGCCTTTGCTTGGTTCCAAACTCAAAGTTCAGCTTCACCTCCTCCTTTTAGCATCAGTACCGCATCAACTTCGGAAGCCCCGAAATGGCATCCTCTAGCTAGTGATTCCTTTCTCTTTCTCTGTAATGTCTCGGCTAATTGGTGTATTACTTTAGCTTATATGGGTTGTGCTTGGATTCTTAGAGATTGTGCAGGTCGTGTGGTGCTGCATGGGAGAAGTGCACCGAATATAACATCTTCAAGGTTTCAAGTTGTGTTGGTTAGTTTACGATGGGCTATGGAGTGTCTTAATCAATTCAGAGGTAGGAAAATAGTTTTTGTTGTGGATTCAAGGGAGGTTGTAGAGGCTATTCGTAATCCTTCGGATTGGCCTAAATTTGAGTACCAAGTTGATTCAATCATTTCCATCATGTCGGTCTTTGGTCACGGTCATTGCGTGGATATAAATCCGAGGAATAACAAAAGTGCATCTGCCATATCGTCTAGTGTTACTAAGGAGGGTTGAATTCAATCCTACATTGCCCGCTTTGGTCCGCCCTGGTTAGACTCGTTGTTGCAAGATGAGTCTCGTTGGTTTCATGTTTAGTTTGGTAGCAGAGTATGTGTTCAAATAAATCTTCATAAGCAGACGACGCTCCTTCTGAAGTGTTCTTCCGCTTTGAAGTTCTTCTCATGGTGAGATTCTCTTCTTTTTGTAGCGATTTCTTTGAAAATCTCTGCTTTCTTGAATCTCTGTTTAGCTATGTTTTGCTGGTGTTGGAGTTTGTTTATTTTCATTTAGACCCTGTTATTTTATTGAAGACGCTAAAAAAAATTGATTTTTTTTCTTAAACCAATCCTCAAAAATAGTTCAAAATTTTTTTTCAATATTTAAATATTAAAAACTATTTTTAATATTTTATACGTTTTAATTTTTTATAAAATATTTATTTTTAATTTTATAAAAATTTTAGTTTTTCGAAATTAAATGCTCAAGAATTGTGGAGTAAGTTTCCCAAAATTTGAATTTTTAAAATATATGTTTTAGAATATTAAACATAATCTTTTAACTATTTCCAAAAAATCAAATCTTCATAGATGTAGTTGCCTTCCCATTTAAAATCTCCTACATTTTAGGAAAGGAATGATCATTTTCATATATATATCTTTTTTATACGAACTGTTTTTTTAAGTTAATTAATAGATTTTTTCGTTTAAATAGGAAACTTCTTAATATAAATTTTATCATTAAAAAATTTTAATTTAATTCAAAAACAATAAAGTTTATGAAATACTCTTTATCAGTCTATATAAATATAAAGAGAACTTATTACATTTTTCATAGAATGAACCATTTTTTCTTCTCTCATTTACCTTCTTTGTATCATTTTTTTCTAAAAGAGATGTGATGAGGTACTATTTGGTCTGTATTTCGTATTAACCGTGACTTAATTTTATACAAACTTCTGATCTCTAATACTTTCTTTTATATTCGGATTTTTTCTTTTAGTTTCTGAATTTGATTTGTTTTAAGTTCGTGATGTGATCGATTATTGAGAAAATACTTGTAACCATATGATGGAGAAAATCTATTATTTATAGTATTATAGATGTTTCTTATGACCCAAAATCGTTTTTTCTCTCCTCCTTCACTTTTTCAGTATTGACTTTTATTTTTATATTTTTTTCTTTGGAGTTAGAAACAAAAGATTCCAGAGTTACTATTTGGTATATATTTCATATTAAGTGTGACCTATAATACCAATTTTTAGTCTCAAATATTTTTCTTTTGACTTTCAGTATTGTTTCTTCTTTTAGTTTTTGATATTGATTGTTTTTAAAATCATGTTGTGATCAGTTAGTGAGAAACTATTGTATCGAGGTAAAATCTAGATGATCTTTAGTATTATAAATTTTTCTTATGATCCATTTTCATTTTTTCTCTGCTCCTTCATCATTTTTATATTGACTTTTATTTTTATATTTTTTGGTTTTGGAGTTAAAAGTAAAAAGTGTGATGAGTTACTATTTGGTATGAGTTTCATATTAACTATGACCTATAATTTTATACCAAATTTTAATCTCAAACTCTTTTCTTTTGCTTTTGCGATTTTGTTTTTTATTTTATTTTTTAATTTGATTTATTTTATAATTTGTGATGTTATCATTTCATGAGAAAATAGTACAACAATATGATGGAGAAAAATATGTATGATTCATGTATTTTCCATATTTTATTTTTTTGAAAATTTTATATTTTTGCTGGTAAGTTTACATTAATTTATATATTTTAAAAATTCATAACTACAAAATAAAGGAAAAATCATATAACTATAAATACCAATTACAAATTTTATAAATATTATAAATTATGATATTTATTTTATATTTTATATTATGATTATTAACTTTATATATTTTCTAAATTTACGATTATGTTTAGAGTAACTTATATATAAAAATATTATTATGAAATAAACCTAAATCTTTTTAAAAGTGGGTAAATATAATTATATACTACAATTTAAAATAGTTTTAATAAAATATTTTTACGAAGGTATATAATTTATATATATTTATAAACTATATAAATTTATATTTATGATAAATTAATTAAATAAAATAAATTTATTTATAAAGTAAATTTATCTTTAAAATAATGTTATGCGTTAGTAATAAATTAATTATTCGTAATATTAATTAAAATATATTATAAAGAGGACACTAAAATATATGAATTAAAGAATACATTTATAAGTTAGGATATTTTCATATTTTTATTGTTTATATACGAATTTTAAATGCTAATATATTTCATATATTTTTGTTAGAAAGTTTTCTTATTTTGTTATTTTTAACTTTAATTAATAATTCTTTAAAAATAAGCATAAGTGCAAAATTATGGAAAATTAATTTAATCGTGACATCTATATAATATCTTTTTAAAATTAGATAATATGAGTGGTTGTAAACTAACTTACTCTTTTAAAAGATACACTTGCTTTTTTACGATTATATTATTTCCTTTATCGAACTGAAGAATTTGATTGTTTATATTTGGATATCCTTTTGTTTTATAGTTTTACGTTTTTACGATTGTATTTTATTATTATTTTATATCGTATGACGGGTTAAATGCGTTTCAATATCTATAATAACGAGTTATGATTGTTACTTTTGGAGTCATGACTTATGAAATTTTAACTATATGTTTTTACTCTTTTCTGCAATTTTAAATTTCCTTATGTAATTCTAACTTTACAAATAATATTAATTTATTTATTTTTTATTTTGTAAATAAAAATAAATAATATATTTTGGATACGAATTAGTGTTTTCAGGATCTTTGTTTCCATGGGTAGATACACATGACATGTTTTTCTAATTTATAGTTTATGTAAATACTAAATTTAATTATTTGTAATTATAATTTGAAAGATATTATAGTGAGATTATGGAATCTTGAAAATTAAATTAATACATTTATGGATTAGTATAGTTTCATATCTTTTATTTTTTAGATTTAGACTATTAAATTAAAGTATCTTTCATATCTTTCTTTTTTTGGTAATGCAGGAAGGAGAAAACTCCCCCTAAATTTATTACAAAAATAAAGAAACAATTAAACAATCGTTCGTCTAGCAAAAGATTCGCCTCGGAAGTCTTCTAGGAAGATAGAATCAACTTCAGGAGGAACAATATCAAAAGAATGAAAACCTAATCAAGAGAAAAAGCGTAAGTAGCAAGGGCATCGGCTAATCGATTGGCCTCGCGATACACGTGAAAAACTCGGACCTGCCGGTCCTTTGTAAGAAAGCCATGGCACAGACGCACCAGGAAAGATAACGGGTGATAGTCTTCAACTCCACGCCATAAGAAACCAACCACCAATTCTGAATCAACTTCCAACTCCACTTCTCTAAAGCCTTTCTCCCAAGCAATGAAAAGGCCGTAATAAACGCCCCAAAGCTCTGCCAATGGAGCTGTGCACATACCAATACGTAAGGCAAATCCTCCACACCAATTACCATTATCATCTCTTAACACTCCTCCCGCAGCCGACATCCCTGGGTTACCTCTGGAAGCACCGTCCGTGTTAACCTTAATGATTTCCGGCATAGGAGTGATCCATGAAATAAGCCTCTCTACTTGCTGTGGTAGCTGCGTTGAATTACATGTGTATATCGCAACACTCTGCATTACTTCCTTTTCCAAGTTCTTTAAAAATCTGACCCGATCACGCCATAGATTATTTGCTCCAAAGGTATTTGCACACCGCCACTTCCAACTCCACCACACAGTCATTCCAAAGAGACATTGCCAATTAAAATCTGGATAATCTGATTTGTCGCTAAGATTAGAGTATAGCCATTCGAGGATAGATTGGTTGAAGAATCTATCATGTGAATGAGCAGGGACCAAACGCACCCATATTCCTCTAATTGCTTCACAATCCCTGAGAACGTGTATAATCGTTTCTTCAGCAGATTTACAAATCTGGCAAGTGGCCGAGGCACCTATGTGACGACGATACCTCTCCACATAAGTCATTATCACCTGATGACTTACTAACCAAATAAAGGTTCGTGCTCTCTCTGGAATCGGAGCTTTCCAGATACACTCGTAGAAACGGGATAGATTATGTCGTGGTCCTGGGTTATCGGCAAGGAAACCATAAGCTGATTTAATAGTGAATTTACCATCATCTCTCTCACTCCAAGAAAGACAATCCTGAGCTCCGGTAACTTGATCAACAACCACTGACAACAACTTATGAATTATCTCCATTAGTAGAAAGCGAGATAGAAACTCAGTTTTCCAGCCTTGACCTATAGTCCAATAATCACAAACCTTGGCTCTGATCTGTTCGAAAGGAATAACATTTATAGTATGGTCGAGAAGCGGAGTATTAACAAGCCATTTATCCATCCAAAAAAGAGTTCCTTGCCCATTACCAATTGAAAACCGATATGCTGGTAATATCACTTCTTTAATACTATCCACTATGCTCCTCCAAGTAGATGACCATGTTGACTTCTTCATTAGCCAATTTGTATCTCTTATACTCTGCACTTTGTATTTCTTCTTCAAGATATCGCACCATAAACCCTCTCTTTCAGTGAGTATTCTCCAACCAACTTTTGCGAGAAGAGCTTTGTTCATACTATCCGGTCTACGAAGTCCCAACCCTCCCTCTGACTTTGGTACACAAAGTCTTTCCCATGACAACAAATGTTTTAAAAATATTTTTTCTTTAGGATCATTGTTCTTCACGTGTTAAATATCTAAATATCTATACTATTATTTAAAAATCCAATTGGACACATCACGGGTTAAATCCATTAATTTTTTCTACGTTTTTTGTTTTATGTTTTTTTTTATTTTCATTTTATATTTTTAAATAATGATATTTTATTGGTGTTTTAAAACCAAAAATTAGACTATTTTTATTTTAAAATGATCTTTAAAACAATTCAATTATATAACGAAAAATTAAAACATATATTTAAAATAGTCGACCTGCATTATACATATACTTTGTTTATCTCACTCAATACACATATTACATCAAACACAAAATAAAATAAAATAAAAATAAAAAAGAAACCATTTAAAAAATTGTTAAATGAACCAAACATTGGCCACATGTGCTAATCTACTCCATCGCCATGTCCCTGCTTCACCTTTATGCCCTCGTTATAGCTCTGATTCCGAATCTGATAGTTATTTATTCCTTCGTTGCTTCTTTGCACAATCTGTTTGGAAAATTGTGGGCCTTAACTTTTCTAGTGTTCTTCCAGCAAATCCTACAATCCAAGACTTATTACGCTTTCTATTTCACAGATTGGCCACGGTATTTTCTTATTCCAACATATTACCGTTCCAGATTCTATGGAGGATTTGGAAAGGCAGAAATCAGTTGCTATTCGAGAAAAGTACTGTCTCAATACAACAAACTATTTCTCGTTCACATAGCGATACATCAGAATGGTTGTCTGTGTGCACTTCTCCTAATACTTCAACATCAACCCATACAAAAGAAGCTTGGAAACCTCCAACCCTCAATAATGTTAAATGCAATGTCGATGTCAGCTTGGTAGAAGACCATTTGCCTTCTGGAATGGGATGGTTACTTCGAGATCATCAAGGAAAACTACTATGTGGCGGCATGGGGAGGTTTGAAGGCCGCACAAGTATTGAGGAAGCAGAGGCGAATGCCTTACTACATGGTATTTAAAGTGCTTGGTCTCTTGGTTACCGTCGCGTTCAATTTGAAAGTGATAATATTAACATGATTCGTGATGTTCAGTATCACCTCTCCAATCTACGGAATCAGTTTTTAATTGACGAAATACATCAATGGATTCCACGATTTGATTTTATCAGTTTCAGATATATTCAGAGATCAGCGAACAACTGTGCAGATATATTAGCACGCGAAGCCAGAGTTCATCCTCATGATTCTTTCCTTTTCACAATATGTCTTGCTTTTCTTTCTGAGTCTATTAATGTGGAATGTAATTTGAATTTGTAATACTCTGTTTTTATACTAATGAAATCTTTTGTCGAAAAAAAAATGAACCAAACTTTAAAACATAAAAATGAAAATTTTACTTAGGGCATGTTTATCAATGTCCTAAACATGGTCCTTGGGCCTTTAATACCCAAATTTAAATAAAAAATACCCAATAATTTTTAGGACAGACCTTAATTAAGGTCGACCTTTAGTTAGTCCTCCTTTTGCCAGCTGGCAAAAACGAAAGTCGAACCATTCATTTTCTTTTTCACTCGACGATTTGGCTCCGGCGACAAAAGTGGCGATTCACCATATTTCAGGCGATTTCAAGCGATATCACCATCATGCACCTCCCTTCTCCACCGGATTCCATTTTGCAGAAGGTTAGTCTGTCTATATTCCTTATTTGCATGCGATTTTGTAAAAATAGGTAGATGAAATACGTAGATGCGATTTGCATGCGTTTCGTTTCTGTTTTGGATTTTTTAGATGAAATTTCGATTCGTTTCTTTGCACAGTTTCGGGTTTTGTAGATGAAATTTTGGGTTTCTTTGCACAGTTTGATTAATCAGTCGATTCGATTCGTTTCTGTTTTGGGTTTTGTAGATGAAATTTCGGGTTTCTTTGCACAGTTTGATTAATCGGGTTTGTTTTTTGTAAATCAATATATGTTTCTTTGTTTCATAGATTAATCAAATAGGTTTGTTTTTTGTTTCGTAGATTATTTGAGAAATCAATATTTGTTTCTTTGTTTCGTAAATTACTTGAGAAATCAGTATAGATTAGTTTCTGTAATTGCTTGTTGTGATAACTAACTGACTGTTTAACATATTGTGATAAACTAATCAGTATAGTATAGAAATCAATATATGTTTAACAGATTGAAGTTGTGATAAACTAATCAGTATAGTATAGAAATCAATATATGTTTAACAGATTGAAGTTTATAACTAATTTATTACTAACTAATCAGTATAGATTAGTTTAATAGATTGAAGTTTACCAGATTGAAGTTTATAACTAATCACTATAGATTAGTTTATGTAAGTTTATAAACTTATATCATATTGAAGTTTATAACTAATCAATAAATAACTAATCAATAAATATAACAGATTGAAGTTTCTTACTTGAGTTTAAGTTTAGTTTTAGTTTTGTTTAGTTTAAGTTTAGTTTAAGTTTAGTTTAAAGATTGTCTTACTTTAGTTTAGTTTAAGTTTAGTTTTAGTTTTTTTTAGTTTAAGTTTAGTTTAAAGATTGTCTTAGTTTAGTTTTGATGATATAGTTTAGTTTAGTTTAGTTTAGTTTACTTCAGTTTAGTTTAGTTTAGTTTAGTTTAGTTTAGGACAGTTAAGTTGATGATATATTTTTAGTTTAGTGTAGTTTAGTTTAGTTGATGATATAGTTTAGCTTTAGTTTTTGAAATATTAAAACTAAATATAAGTTTCTGATATATAAAAATTTAGTAAAAGTTTAGCTTTAGTTTCTGATACATATTTAGTTTAGTTGATATAGGTAAGTGATTGTTACAGATTGGATTTAGTTTCTGATACAGAGTTAGTGTAGTTTCGAAAAGTAGTTTCTTTAATGATTCTTTATTGTAGTTGTAGGTTAGTAAATAAGAAGAGATTATAGTTTTGTAGTTGTAGTTTAGTAATAACTTCTGATTAGACATAGGTAGATAATGGTTAGGTAGTTATGTAGTATTTGTACTTGTTAAAATTTTTATCTATAAAATCTCATAGATAACACTTCAATCCCTTCTGCTCTTTTTTATATTTCCAATCCCTTTGCTTATATTTAAGCCCTTCAGCTTCTATTCAATCCCCTCTTCTCTGACTATATGGATCCAAGGTATCCATATAGTCAGAATTCTAGTTTTGTGGGAGTTATTCACAATGTCCACAATAATCATGTTCAGGAATACTTTCCTTATGAAAGTTTTCCTTCCACTGTTAAGATAGGAGCCTCAGAAATCCCTCCATTCAGTTCCCAACAGTCTGAGGCTCCATCCCAAACTCAGGAGACACCTGTTGAGCGTACTGTGAGAAGGAAATGGACGTCATCTGATGATGAGGTTCTGATTAGTGCTTGGCTAAACACGTCAAAAGACCCTGTGGTGGGAAATGATCAGAAGTTTACTACCTTTTGGAAGCGTGTAGATGAATTCTTTGTAGCAACAGTTAATGAGAACGTAGGAAATGTTCACTGTAAGCAACGTTGGCACAGAATCAATGATCAGACCAACAAGTTATGTGCAGCGTACGCAGCTGCAGAGAGACAACAAAGCAGCGGCCAAAGTGACAATGATGTACTAAAGGTGGCTCATGAAATCTTCTATTCTGATCATGGACAGAAGTTTACACTCGAGCACGCTTGGTGTGTCCTGCGGTATGAACAAAAGTGGTTGACCCTGAACACACCTAAGACCATTGGTTCTAAGAGAAAGACATGTGAAGTTTGTGATGAAGGGAGTCCACAACCAACAGTGCGTCCTGAAAGTATTAAAGCTGCCAAAGCAAGCAGGAATAGTAGTAAAGAGAAGGATATTGAAGATTATAAGAGCATTTACCAGCTAAAGTTGGAAGATTTGGCAAAGAAGGAGAAGCTCTCTAAGCTGGAAATATTGGACACTCTTCTTGCTAAGAGTAGTCCACTAAGTGAAAGTCAAGAAATTGTTATGAACAAGTTGTTGGCAGAACTTTTCTAGTTTATCTTATTAAGTTACTGTCTTTGTTTTTAAAATTAAGTATCTTTCTATGTTCTATTGCTTTAACTATCTAGAATGTAGTAATGTAGTAATGTAGTAATGTTACATCTGATATATGTTCTATTGCTTTATTGATCTAGTAATGTAGTAATGTAGTAATGTATTAAATGAAGTATCTTTCTATGTTCTGTATTGCTTCTGTTTGCTTTCTAGTAATGTATTACATTTGTGTTCTTAAAACATTGCTTCTGTCTTTGTTTCTGTCTTTGTTCTGTATTGCTTCTGTCTTTTTTCTGTGTATTGTTTTCTTTGTATTGCTTCTGTCTTTCTAATATCTTACATTATGTGTTCTGTTTCTATATTGCTTATACATTGCTTTTGGTGTTTTCTTTGTCTTTCAGGTTATGGGATTGGATTATAGCTACACACAACCTAGTGACAGTTTAGGTTGCTCATATGAGAGTGGCCAAGGATCCACAGAAATTAATATTATGCTGGACCAAGCACATATAGAAGTTGCTCGTGTGGCTTCGCAAAGGAATATTTACTACCCTCCGCAGCTGGAGGTTGAGTTTGGCTTCCCTAAAGAATGCTACTGCGGTGGGGAACCGGTTATGAAGACTTCTGTCACAAGAACTGACCCGGGAAGAAGGTTCTACAGTTGTGAGAACATCCAAGATGGAGACTGCCATCTATACAAGTGGTGGGATGTTGCGGCTACTGAGGAGATCAAAGCTCTAGGAACACAGTTTTGTATGCTATCAGACAAGATCGATTACATTGTTGGTGCTAGTGACTATGAGTCTGAACTAAGCGACCTCAAAANCCAGACTGAGCAGAAGGTGGCATTGCTTGAGAAGAAGGTCTCGGATTTGTCTAAAAAAGGTAATCCATTCCCATATGGCTTTGAACTTGTACTAGGTGTTATGGTTGTTGTAGTAATGGTACTTTCATTGTTTCTAATGTCCAAGTAGGAACGTTATGTCGTAGAAATCAATTAAAACTTTTGTTGTATTTGTAGTTTGAATGTTTGTTATGGCTGTTTTTGTA